>PVIH01006734.1:0-44447 GCA_004025045.1 Sigmodon hispidus | reverse complement strand
TCCATGTATACACACATTTACATTTATAATATATTTATTTCTAAGTAAGCATAAAACAATATCCTTTCCAAACATCCTTAGTCTTACTTACTGCCCCCCCATGGGGCCCTCCTCCCTAACTTCCTGTTTTTATCACCACTGCCATTTTCTCAGTATTCACTTGTTAGCATCTGTGTTCTTCTGTTCTTTCTCTCTAGATCGATCTACCCGCGGCCGTGATGCCTTTATATTTTATGGTTACTATCCAACTGTAGATCATATTACTTAAGCTAGGGATTTACTCACAGAGTTTGATGAAAATTGAGTCTTTACATAATCTGAACACTTGAATATTGTTTGAACTTCTTTGTACTTTTGTGCTACAATTGTTTGGTTTTTATTCCTAAAAGAGAGACAAAGGAAAACTTCTAAGAAATAGAACGTTTTACTCTATTTTATTTCTAGACATAAAGAATATTTATTATTCTGTTCCTCTGTAAAAGTTTAATATCCCTGTTTACCCAAATACTTTTAATTATAGGAAATGACATATTGTTTCATTATAGATCATAAAAATCAGAACACTGAAGTTCTGGATGACTTCCCTGTTCATTTTATTTTATTTTTTTAAATATTTATTTATTTATTATGTATACAGTGTACAGAAGAGGGTACTAGATCTCATTATAGATGGTTGTGAGCCACCTTGTGGTTGCTGGGAATTGAACTCAGGACCTTTGGAAGAATAGTCAGTGCTCTTAACCTCTGAGACATCTCTCCAGCCCCCATCCCTGTTCATTTTAATGATACTTTAGTACAGTGTTTTGTTTTTTTTTTAAAAAATAAATTTGTTAAATAGATATTTTAAAATGAAGATAAATTGTTTTATACAATATTTCTGATCACAGTTTTCTCTCCAACATCCACTAGATACCAACTCCATGTCTTCTTTCTCTTATTAGAAAACAATAGGCAAATATAAAAACCAAACCAACTGTACTGAAAAAAAAAAACCCAAAGAAAAAAAACCTAAGAATCACAGGGCTACACATACACACAAAACCCCAAACTCATAAAAACAGAATTGGAAACTATATTATAAAAGCAATATACCAATAAGATAGAAGATGCCCAAACAAAGCAATATGAGACAAAAATTCTACAAAAATACCTTTGAGTTAATTTTGTATTGGCTGTCTACAGTTGAGCATGTGGCCTACCCTTACGTGATTTATATACCCAGTGACACTCCATTTTTGGAGAAAGCTGTTTCCTATGCAAGTGGTTGTCAACTAAGTATAGCCTCTTGGTAGAGGTGGTAGCTGTGTCTACCTCCCCCTTTTGACACTAGTGTGACTTGTGTGGACCTTCTTTATGCTGCCACGGCACCCTGTGCATGCTGTGAATTGTATGTCTGTGTTAGTCATGTTGTGTCTGGAAGACTCTGTTTCCTTCATGTCTTCCATCCTTTCTGGCTCTTATAATCTGTCTGCCTCCTCTCCTGCATAGCTTCCTGAGGGTTCACAAAGACATCCTTTAACTTAAAAACATGTGCATTGTTTTGTGGGCTATCTTCCATTCTTAAAGCTTTTAAAACCTTTACATTGAAGCCAATGTAAAGATGTTGTGTTGCACACAAAGTGTATATGAGTACTGAAATAAAAGTTTTTGAGGCTGATTTTATGTGTGTAAGTTATATAAGGAATATTTGTTACAAGCATGAAATTGTAGTAATGATTTCTGTGCATATGGTGAAGCTTTTGAAATTCAAAGTGCTAGTATCTTGCCAAGTGTTTTTTATTAGTCAACAATAGCTTTCAGTTGGAGCTTTCTAGAGACAGAGTTTTCATATGGCTCAAACACTTGAACACACACACTTTACCTAGTGTGTCTATTAAGCCCTGGGTGTAGCATTTAAGAGGTACCAACAGTGTGCTTTCAGGCAAGTACAGAGTGCAAACAAACATGGGCCAGATAAATAAGTCTGTATCTCATTTAGAATATGCGTGGTCTGGCTTAGTTGATGCTGTCTCCAAGGGATGGGGACAGTTGAACTTGGTTAGTTCATTTCCCCTTATGTGTGGGTACATGCGACAGAATGTCAAAATACAGCAGCTTACACAGAGGAGAAATTTGCTTGTTTCTCTTGTAAAAGAAGCCGAGTGGTAGGCAGTTCAGGGTTGGCTCCACCTCTCTTCAGGGATTTTGGTCCTTCTGTTCCAGCATCATGTCTTGGTTCAGGAATTCTCCTGGAACTCCTGCCTCACATCTGCAGCTGAGTCAGCCCCTAAAGGAGCTTTCCGGGAAGCCGCACCCTGAGCAGCTCTAGTTTATATCTAATGACCCTTCAATCTGCAAAACAGGCTGGAAGGTTTAGTGGGATTTGCTGATGGCTGTTCTTGTGGACAAAATTGAGCTACTTCTAGTGAAGAATCAAAAAAAGGGTTATCAAATGGTCAACAAAGAACCTGTTATAGTCTTACTGGGTTTAGAATTTTCTTTTCAGACTTTGCTATAGTGAACCAGCTGTGGTGGTTTAGGACAGTCCTTCTGTGAGATGCCTGAATCAATGGTATTATCCTCATGCCCTGTTTCTTCAGTCCTATCTCCTCTGTGTGTGTACCTTTGCTTTTAGAGAACCTGGATAGCTGTAGATGTTCTAGGCATTGTGGCAGGATAGGATTTCTAGACAAAAAGGCTGTTCTTCAGAATCCCCCTTTTAGGGAGAAACAGCTTTTATGAAACCATATGTCTCCATTGCCCAGCCCCAATACTATTGGTCATGATATTAAGAGGTATGATCACACCTGAAACAACCAACATAATTAGATTTGACTCTGGAGCCAGGAGAGTAAACTTTTTCTGTGATGAAGTTGAACACGCCCACAAAAATTCTGCTTGGCCACAAAAAGAAATGAGGGAAGAATGGATGTTAGCTAGTCAGTCAGTTGTCTGATACATAGGTACTTGTGTGCACATATATTTATTACTTAAAGTATGTTATTTAAGCACATATTTGTGAATATACATATATATTTTATTCATATGTATGAATATAATTTATTTTTTATTTAGGATAACTTGCTTTTTGTACTATTTTTTTGTGTAGCATAAATATTTAAAATTAGGGAAATAGTAGGCATTTGTTAGTCTACTTTGTGTTATAAAAAAGGCTTGAAGCTAAGTGTTTATGAAGGAAGGAACATTAACAGTTGTGAGAGATTCACGAGCTTGAATTGAAGACTGGTGTGTGTTTAGTAGTACTAGAGAAATTGGCATAGTAGAGGCGGAAGTGTGTGGGAGGGGAAATGTGTGTCATAAATCAGGGACACCGGAAAAGGGAGGGGCTAGCTTTGCCCTGTTTATAGCAAGCCTCTTGGGAGAACTGTGGTCACAGGGATGCTGTATCCGTTTCTTCCATGGATGGCGCCCTCAGTAACTGAAGGACCTCCTACTAAGCCTCATCTTTAGCAATCTCGTCACTCCTTAGTCCTCTAGAACCCGAGACAACCTTCAAAGAGACAGACTCGGAGGAACAGAGTCAAACCATATGTACGTGTCTGTGGTATTTGTATGCATTTGTGGTATATGTATATGCATGTAGTATATGTATGTATATTAATTATGTGGTCTATGTATTTATGTGTGGTATATGAATAGATATGTGGTATATGCGTTTGTATGTTGTATAGGTATGTATATTAGTATAATGTATGTGTGCGGTATTGTATGTTTATATGGTATATGTATGTGGTAATATAGTTCAGATGTTACTAAAAGGATAAACGTGGAAAGCAAATCTCTTTGACCCTTGAACCTAGTTCCAGTCTTTGACTATAAGTACCATTGAATTTTGAATATCTTAAAAATATTAAGTCTTATGTACACCTCTCACACAGGTATGCTTGTGTTAGATTGTACAACTTACTGCTTAAAATATTAAGAGGTATATCTTTCATGTCAGTTTACGTGGAGTTTAGATTCTTCCTGCTCTGGACCATTGGATAATATAGATATTTCATGCTTTATTAAATCATCTTATGACACACATAGGCATGTAAGTTCCCTCATCTCTTATTAGTTATTGATAATAGAGACCCTCTCTGAGCACTCCTGTGCAAGGTAAGTTCTTGGGTGCGGAGTCGTTAATTCAGAGGTTCTTTACATTTTGTGTCCTGATAGTCATAGCCAACTTACCTTCCAATGGGTTGTTCAAGTTGAGGCTTTCACTATAGGGAAAACTGCAGTTTCCAGGGCTGGGTGCTTATTGGCTCAGTAAGTAGGTAGTGCTGGGGAAAGAAAGTTTTGTTCAAAATGTTACTGAGGAAAGAATTAGCATAAATCTTTAATTCTATAATTATATTTTTGACTCATGAGCATATAATTTTTTGATATAAAATGTATATGTCACATTTTACTTTATGATTAGATTTTTTTTTATTACAGGTGTTTGGCCCATGACTGACAGAGAAGATGACTTGAGAGTCTCTGCAGTGGTCTCCTCTAGCCTCGATTCTGTGTCTGTAGGTATATTTATGTATTTTGAATTGTGTTTAAATTGATGTAAATTCTAGGCTCCTTTGTAGGAGCTTTTATGCTATGATAACACATTTCAGATTTTGTTATTTTAAGAGCATTTGTTCTCTAACTTTCTAATGCTGTGACCCTCTAATACATGATGGCACACAGATGCAAAGTTATGTCTTTGCTATTTCATAACTGTAATTTTTGCTACTGTTAGGACTTGTGCAGCATATTAGTTATATTACCCTGTAAATGGGTCATTTGATCCCCACAGATTGACAACTACTTGCTGTTCTAGATGAAAACTGTCTGTTTTCTTAGTGCCATAAAGGGGTGCCTTAGCAGGATTTGTTTACGAAAGGAATTACAGGCGAGAGGCAGAAAGTTCCTTAAACTTTCTCAGTACTGTATTACTGAACATGCCTTGTCCATTTTTTAGAAAGTTAATGAGATGGGGCTGGAGAGATGGCTCAGCGGTTAGGCACACTGACAGCTTTTTCCAAAGATCCACATTAGGTTCCCATACCCACTGTCAGTTCATCACTATCTGTAACTCTAGTTCCAGGGTATCTGATGCCCTCTTCTGGCCTCTGTGGGCACCATGTATACAAATGGGCAAAAGACTCGCATACATAAGTAACTCTGGGAACAAAAGGTTTAATGAGGTAATGCTTTTGAGTGGTTCCTATTTGGGTTTGATGATTTATAGTTGTTCATAAGCCACAGTAGTAATGAGGGCACCAGTGTGGTATACGCAGATAGTTGGTCCAGAAATTGTTTTTCCTTCTGCTGGATTCTGCTTTGTTGGATTCTTACCATTGTCATCCTCGTCAATACATTTTGCTTTTTCCAATACCACACCCACAGTCTCTTCCCACGTGCCCTGCTAATCTTGCTCACCGCCATACCCTTCGGACATGCTGTGCATTGGGTGCTCTGAATCTATTTGCTCTGTGACCAATTAAAATGAAGAAACAGGAAGTCTGAATGGGGGCTACTGCTCCATGTCCTTATTTACTATTCTACAGAACACTTTTGTTTTGTTTGTAAAATTATGTCTCATCGCTTGAGGTTTGTATGGAATTCATTAAGTTTATATGTATCTCTGTCCAAACTTGATCAGTGGAGTAACTGAACTTGGATTTCTGTATTTAGAGTTGATATCATCATAATTTTGCCTTGGAAATGTGTTTGCTATTTAAGTATCATAGCATAATATAAGAAGTGGTTGTCAGAGCTTTCAAAGATTAACTTTTGTATAACCAGCCAACTCAAATTATGGTAGAAAACCATGCTAATGTTGCTCTTGTATAGCACATTAGGTGAAGTTAAAAGCGTCAGGAACATAATATGCAGGAAACCCTGACCCAGCTCACTGCACAGTGGAGGCTCTGTAGGAAGCACTTGCCCTTCAGCAGACCTCATTTTTCACCCTACCTAAGAGTGTAGTGTGAGGGCACTTAGCCGACAAATGGCCACACATTTTCTAACTGTGAAAATGACTCCCTTATGTTGGGACTTACAGAATTGTTTTTAGGCTCTCTGAAACATAGGTTATTTGGAGTGAAGAATTCGCTTTCTGTCTTTAGGAACATTAGGTCTATACATTGTAATTAATGTATATTCCCTGGCTGGTAACTTTGAGTGCTGTTTCTTCTCTCTTGGTGTTTCTTTCCTGCTTCTCCCATCTTGCTGTACTTCCTGCTTCATTTCCCCTGTCTTGCTGTACTTCCTGCTTCATTTCCTCTGTCTTACGATATACATGTGAGTATATAGTAAGTTTTCTGTGTTTCTCTGTATTGCGTTGGCTGGTATTTTTCCTCCTTAAGAACTTCCTCTAGACTGTCATCCTTACTCCACTGGGAAGCATTAGCCCGACAATTTCTGTGGCTGTAGAGCCATCATTCTCCTTACAGTCATTTCTCTAGCTATAATTTTATGTCCCCCAGATACTATTGTCCATGAAATGTCTAGGTGTTTAGATATGGGTCGAAAGGGAACAGATGCTTCCTTGTAGATCTATGGGCAAATGTGAAGCCATCTCTTGGCTTTGGGTAACAGCACTAGAGCAGAAAGCTTGGATGAATATTTTTTGAGTCATTCTTATGAAAGTGCAAATCTCTGAAACAAGTACATTTTTCTATTGGAGTGGGGCCTTCTGTAGTGGAGACAAGCAGCACTAGCTCATCTTCCTCAGGGGTCAGCTTTATCAGGGTTCACATGTGACTTCCCATGGATCTTCAGATGCTCATGCCATCATAGTGTTTTCTATTTAGAAGTAGTTAATTTTTTAAAAAAAATAAAAACCCAAATAAAATGTATAATAGATTTAATTTGTTTACTGTGCACACTCATTATAATCTTAGTCGGCCCACAGGAATTCAACAATCCATGTTGTTAGAAAATGTAGTCCCTCTTGTCTTATTCTGTTATAGGGTATATATTTTCCCCTTGCATTGTATAGCATTATAAGGAAATATTGGTCTTGCTCTATTATGTGAGACGTTCTTTAAGTGGTTGACCAGGCAAATGTGTAACTGATGTTACACTGAATGACCTTACACCTGGAAACCAAGCACAGAAATGCATTTTTCTTTAACTATTACATCTCATAAAAGAGTTCAGTAGGCAATCTATCAGTTATATGTCTTAGGTACAAATATTAACCTGAATAAAGCATGCCCTTTCACATAATGATATAGTATAATGTTTCTATGGGAATTATGAGGAGAGATTTGTCCATATAATATAAAGAACTCTTGAGTAGCATTAATACTTTCAACATTCAAATGAACTAGTTTTTTTTAACCCTTCTTTCCTTTTTGATGAGTGGATTTTAAATACTGTCCATGATTTTTTGCACAAACATTTCCAGTATGTCCTGAGGAATCTTGGACTGTCCTTAGAGTAATGGTCCCTTCAGCTAGTTTTCTGTGTGATGGTGGGGAATGTCTGTTGCACTCAGTATATTCACTCAGTTCCATTGCTGTTGAAATCAGTAGGAAAACTTTTCTCTTTTCAATTCTGTGTTTGCAGCAAGCCACTAATGTTGAAGTTGGAACCGACCCTGTTCCGTCCATCACAGTAAAGGTAAGGTACCAGTTTTAGACTGTAGTGGGCAGACAACATTGTACATTTCAATGCTCATTGATGTTTTCCTGTAAGTTTACTGCCTTGTAAGATAAATGTTAAATCCTGTAGGTTTTCTTCAATCTTGGTAGTGAATAGAAAACTTTCGTTGTTCCCTTCAACTATAAAAGTTATAATTACAGTTATAGGAAAATTATATATGCACAGAAAGGTGTTAGGCTTTTCTTTTCCCTTGTTTAAGAGCATAGCATGATCTGGGCTCCTTTTTCTAGAAATAATTTTTTATAAGACTTAAAAGTCTTATAAATTTTGTCACTTATAAGACTTTTAAGTCTTCTAAAGAAACTTTGTTACTGCTGTCCAGTTATAAGCCAGTCAGTTGACTGTAGTATCATGTGTGGATTGTCAAGGAATGTTGGAGAGAAGTACATGTATATTAAGAAATTCAGTCTTTTATTATGATTACATATGTGTTTAAAAAGATCCTCAGGGATTTATCTTCTATGACATTTGCTTTAAGTGGATGCATTTATGGCAAGAACAGATAAAATGAAGAGGCTATAAAGTAGAGTAGTGACAAATTGATAGTCCAGGAAAAATAGAACATGAATGATGTAGCTCTGGTTAACAGTTTCAGTACTGTCTGTCACTGCAGAGTTTCAGAACTAGAACTCAAATGTGGAATGTTCTTAAGGCACTTAAAGTGTGGTAATCAGTCAGCACGTTATTAAGCTGAAAATATTTATCACTGTCCAGACCTTAGAAGCCAGGAGAAGTTGTGGATCTTGGCGATTCACTTAGTCAAAACTTGGCTGACTTTCTGTTTGCTCAGATTTTAGCTTGATGTCCTTGGAGAAGCTTGACAAGGTAGGAGGATTTAGCAATTGTGTTCGCTTACACTGGCCCAGCGGGTGGCCCAAGTGTGGAGATCTTTGGTGAGGCTGAAGCCAGACCAATCTTACAACAGTTTCCTAAGCTAAGTTTTTGGATACTTGCCATTGGAAACAAGGGTGGTCTTTCTCAGCCTCCCTCCCCTCCTCAACCACAGACCCTTCTGGAAAGGCATTAGTGGCAAGAAATCAAACACATAAGAAAGACGTCTCTGCAGAGGTGCAGGAGTGACCTAGATGTTTGCGTATGGAAGCTGTTTTAGACTGTGTAATGGTATTGTTCTGACACAGTCATGTGACAGTCATCGACAAAAGAAGTCTTGTGCTCAAAGCAGATAACACCATACGTATCCCAGTCCTCACCATCAAACAAGAGTCATTGCTATTAGTGAACACCCCTTTCCCTCCCACACATTTCCTAGGCTTTCATTTGTACCAGCCACCTTGAAGTGATGACTCAATTTCTGGAAAGTTCCCTTTCAGTACCTATACTGCCCATACTTTGGTCACAATTCTTCTTCTCGTTGCCACGATACAAGTAGGAGAGAGATCAAGGCATGCAAGGTTGGATGGCATGGGCTGGATGTACATAGCAGACAGGATAATTTTCTGATCATCTCTATACAAATTTCTACTGTAAATCCCTCCTTATGGCCTTTTATAACAGCAGCAGCCAAGATATATACTCAGTAAAATTTCCATCATAATAAATCCAGTTAATTGAGAAAATTTTTCCATTCGTTCCAAATGAATGAAGATGTGGCTACCTTGAGTATGTGTGCATGATGCGTGACCATCTGTTCCAGGCAACAGGCAGAGCGCTTGTTCCTACCTGGCCTGGCAGTCGTTTTACCTAGGGTAAACATTTGGTATTATATTTCCTAAGGATTATATTTTATTTCTTTAGAATTAGAAAATGGCATGGAAAGTTCTTGTATTAACATTTTATATTTTCTCCTTAATATTCTACAATTATTTTCCTTTTAAAATATGAGGTTTATGATTTAGCCAAGTCTTTAATTCACTTTTTGGCTCATAAACAACTATTCTTTGTTATTGTAGTTATTTTTGTCATATCTCTTTGATTTGTGCTTTGAAAGCTCCTAGACCATTGTTGGATTCAATAAATCTGATGTGGGAGCTATCATGGTTGTTCATCTAAGCCAGATGCACACCCTCGTGTAACAATGTGGGATTGTGTGGTTGCTGTCTAAGCCTCCATCATTATGCCAGCAGAGTCAGGATGTCTGCTCCCTCCCAAACTGTTTGTTATTTCTACAGGGAGCTGTCGCTCTCAAGCTCACGTGATGCTCCTCTGGGTGTTTTTCAGCCGTCTTGTACCCACCACCTCAGTGGAGTTGGGCATGTTCTTTACCTTCCCTGCACTGCAGTTCCAAAGTGGAAAACGGGAACCTTTTTATTTATAAAGTTGTTTATGATTTAAATACTCTTGTGTAAAGGCCCTGGGCAGACAGCAGTTGGGTTACACTTCTTTCCCTTTTAATCACTGGAGGAACCACTCAGCTCTCTGTCCTGTAGCTTTCTGGGTTGTAGAATGCTCTGTGATAGGTCTTATTTCACACAGGTGTGAAGATTATGTGAGATAAGACACACAAATCACTCAGGAGCAGCTTTATGAATATAGAAGTGGCCAGTTATTACACTTAATTATATGTATGAAGAGAACATTTCTAGTGTTGTTAATAGAAGAATACTTAGTTGTGTCCTGTTAACTTACTGGTCCAGCAAGCCATCAGAAAGAAGCTTGGGTGTGCCGCTTGCCCAGCTTCTTTTTGCCACAATCACCTTGAGAGTTTTGTCCAAATGACCAGACATCACTGAGGAAGTTTTGGTTTTGGTGTGCCAGGTTCCTTGTGCATTTGCAGAGTTTTTACAGTAAAACCCAAGGATACATTGTTTATTTGCTCTGTTTTTTATATGTATTTGCTTCACTGTTTAAACATTCCTTTACATCTCAAAACATTTTGGTTTGGATTCTTTTTAGGTTGTTTAGAATACATCATTTAAAATTGATATATAACATTTGCTGACTTTAATTATATGCACATTATGTTTGTAGGTCAATTATACATTTTTAAATATTTTATATTAATATATTTGTGTAATTGAGGGAAAAATGATGCATGCTTTTTACATAAGAGACAGATTTAAACTTGCTTTCTTCATAATAAAGACATCATTGCATTATGTCAGTTAACAATGGTATATGTCTACCTCATCTGGTAGATTCTAGTAATTAGATCAAACTGCTCTGTAACAAAAGAAACACAAGGAAGAATGAGTTTCAACAAACAACTGATTCTAGGTTGTATACAAGGATCACCTGAGGAGGTATAAAAAAATCTCAGCACTTGAGTCGGCCTCTAGATAGTGTGAGTGACCTACATAGTCTGGTGATTGGCTGTCTGTTAATAGTTAAAGTCATCTTCCACAGATAATCCCAAGAGGCTATAACATGTAAGAAATCAAAACCAAAGAGACAAGATACCCAATGAAAAGCAGGTATTTTATTCTTTGATGCCCTCATTGACACATGACACTATACCCTAGTGAAGATGCTCCGGTCTGATGTTGCTGCTGATACCTCTCTCCAAGGGAGAGTGAAATATGCTAGTCTTCTGTACCTCTACCATCTCCTAGGCTGTTATCCCACAGATCTTAGCTTTTGGATGTTTTTAGTGGTAGGATTTCTTAGCATTGTAGTGATTTTTTTTTGGCTCAGACTTTTGTGTCTAGACTACAGGTTTGATTAGTAGTTTGGCAGTTTTATAGAATTATAGAATCAGGTAGACATTTATATTAATTTTATGTTGGTTGGTTTGGGGCTTAGGGCTTTGGCATATAATTTGTTAATTTTTTATTTTTAAATTAACTTACAATTTTTATTTTGTGTAGTCATTTGGCTTGATTTTTTTTTTTAGAATGGGACTTTAGTTTTTGTGTGTGTTTGCTGTAGTTTTACTGTTGTGTTTTCATTGTATTTTTGTGACATCTTTGTGGCATTATTTGTTTGGTTTTGAGATTTTTTAGAGTTTTTTTTGGTCTGGTAGCTCCACCCACACTTTTTGTCTGTCTCTGGCCAATTAGTTTTTATTAAACTAGTAGGAGGGACAAATACTTGTAACATACTACAGCATCATCAAGTAAGATCAGCAGTTTGGAACTGTAGTCTCTCAAGAGCAGAGTAGCTAATACCCTATTCTTTGATATTGTCTAGAACTGGTTATGTCATAGTATTTTTGTGATTAGCCACAGAAGAAAATGCAATGTTTTGATATGCCCTAGGGTGATAATAAATTCTGTGAGGAAATTATCACAGTAATTGCTATTTGTAAAAATAAGTATATTGATATTGATAAGATAAACAGTCCACAATAGTACCAGCGTCTTTACGGAAAGTACAAACACATTTTTGCCATTATGCAGATTTTTCAGTACAGAAGAGAACAGCTGTTTCCTCTCTGTTGCTCGAAATATCACTATATATAATTATACAGCTCATAGGGATTTGTAGCATCTTTGCAGATCTGCCCAGCCAGACCACCATTTAATTTTAGAACCATTTGTAGTCTTTAAAAGAAATGACAATAGCTATTAATTATCCTCTTTAACATTTTTATTTTGAAATAAGTGCTGATTTTATAGAGTTTTTTTTTTTGGTAGAGAAGAGATTGCTTTTTCTATTTAATATATTGAAAATTTAAATAAAAATTTTTGGTTTTCTGGAGATAGACTTTATGTAACAGGTAAATTTTTAATATGATATTTTATTAATTCATGGAGGATTTTATGCAGTATAGGCTGATCATATTCACTTTCTCCCCCTGGTCCATGCCCATCTACAACTTCTGTAGTCTTTGTTTTTTATAGATCACCAAGTTCAGATTGTACTGCCAGTGTACTCATGGATTTAGGGCCATCCACTGGAGCATGGCCAGTCCACATCCCTAAAGAAAACTGTTTCTCCATACCTCAGAAGTCATCAGCTGTCAATTTCTCCCCAGCGAGGGGTGGAGCCTTGTGAGGGACCCTCTTTTCTATGTTGGGGTGTTGACTGGCTTGTTCTTATTCAGGTCATATGCAGGTAACCACACCTGCTGTGAGCTCATGGACACAGTGATCTCACCATGTTCAAAGACGCCGTTTTGCCCCTGTCTTCCCAACTTCTGGCTCTTAAAGTATTTCTGCTCCCTTTTCTGAGGTGATTGCTGGGCCTTGCAGGAGTGTTGTGGTGTGCTAGGTTTGGGGTCAGGAGTTGGGATTGCCCCTATGCTCAGGGTCCTGCTTTTCTCCTTGGGGGAGGGGGCCAAGATGGCATGGAAGCAATAACACTGCCTCCGTGAAAAAGTTAACAATCAAGTTTAATTTTATTATGGAGGGAAGACCTTAAATACTTTTTTTCTCAGGCCTTTCCCCTAGCCAGGGGAAAGAGCTTTGATTTGCTGGTATCTGTGGTTGCTGGGGGTGGTCTCAGGGTTTAGGAATGTTGTATCTGGACTTGGCCCTTGAGGCCCCAGGTTAGATTACAGATCAGATTGGCTTATGTGGAAATGCTTAGGAGCATATGTCTTAAGGCACTAGTTGTCACCAGTTTGTACTGGTTGAGGCCCAATTGGTCTCCTGCCCCATTAGAAGCCACTATACAGGGGAAGGAGAACTATACATTTTATATAAATAGAATTATACAGTATGTATTTTTTGTGATTATTTTTTAAATTAGTATAATATTTTTCATAGTTTATGTGTTAACTCCATTTCTTTTTGTGGAATGTTATTTTGTGGTATACTTTGCCCACTGAGAAGGACATTTGGCTCATTTGTACTCTTTATTATTATTTGCTGTGAGCTCTTATACAACTACTTATGTTTTACCAGCTTTCCTAATTATTTGTTAATGATTTTTAGTTGGTTGTAGTAGTTTGTCAATTTGGTTAAAGTGGAATTTAATTTTATTAATAATTTGTGTGTCCTTAGATTACCCTGCAGAATCGAGTGGTGTTACAAAAGGTCAAACTCTCCGTCTATGTGCAGCCACCTTTAGTATCGACTTGTGACCAGTTTACCTTTGACTTTGCGGGTAAGCCTCCTGCGTTGTCCTGGTGTCCACTGTGCCTTGAGGCTTTAAGCAGCACAGAGATCTTTCTGGGAAATAAGTGGAGATATTATTTTATAGATATTCCCTCTCCATGAGTCACGTGTGGACATTTGGTGAATAATTTTTAGATTATGAATTTCTAAGTATATTCCTTAACTAGCTGTATCTGTTATACCTGAATATTATAATTTGGAAGACTTTCTTTTCTCTCTCTCTCTCTCTCTCTCTCTCTCTCTCTTTCTCTCTCTCTGTCTCTCTGTCTCTGTCTCTGTCTCTCTCTCTCTGTGTGTTTTGCTTGTGATTGAAGTTTCATGCATACAAGGTGTGAACTCTATCAGCTGAGCTATGTCCTTAGACCTGGGTGTCATTCTTGTGTGATGTTTCCCTAGTGACCTCTGTAGGGAATCAGGACCATTTGAAGACTGGTTTGGGATTTGGCCCATATTTGAATTCTAAATCCTACACTACTTGATGCCTGATTTGGATGAATTATTTTGGTAGCCACTTAGGCTGTTATTTTAAATGGTAAACAGGAGTAATACATCTATATTGACAGGATTGTTTTGAAGATTTAATTAGAAAGTGAAACTATATAAAGTATCAAGTAATGTATAAAATTGTAAACATGTCATGAAGTTTTCTTTGTATAGAATTGCACTTGAATCTCTTATAAGTTGCCACTAATTCACTTAGAATGATCACGTAGTTAACTTTTTAAAACTTCTTTCATTTTCTTTTTTTTGAGACAGAATCTCTCTGCATAGCCCTAACTGTCTTAGAACTCATTAGCTCTTCAGGTTGGCCTTGAACTCATAGAATGTTGGGATTCAAGGTGTGTGCCACTATGCCTGACTCCTTTTCTATTTTCAAACAATATTTCTGATTTATCTTTCTTAATAAGCTTTTAAATTTGTTAAGTTTTCTTTTTCACATTATTATTTTAATTTTTAACATTTATTTTGTGTTTGTGTGTGCACATGTGTACGTGCCTGCCATGGTTTGGAGTCAGGACAACTTGCAAGAGAGAGATTTTCCTGTCCGTGAGTCCTGGAGTTAGAGCTCAGGTTTCTGGTGTGGTGGCAAGTGCTTTACCTGCTGAGCCTTCTTGTTGTCCCGTTTATCTTTATAAAAAATATTATGATGGACTTTTTGTTCTAGGTCAACTCTAAAGGCTCGGTAATAAAGATTGGCAGCTATGCACCAGCAGAGGCCAGCAGGCTGGTCTGTAAAGCTGCTACATGTTATCTGTATCCAACCCCATCAGACTTTGCTCTAGCCACCACAAAGTACAGATTTTCTTGCTCCTTTTGTTTCCCCCCATTCTTTCTACCCTTTGACCCAGGTAAAGAGATACAGGCTTGAGGAGCACAAGATACCTATACCTTGTGTGGAGACTGTTCCTGGTTCATAGGAATGGTGTAACCTTGGTCCTTACCTCTGTATTCTGGCCACCTCATAACCAAAAAAATGGAGTGACCATGGCACTTACTTTACAGTGTCTCTGTAAGGATTGTATGAGTGGCTGTTTAAAGTGCTTATTCAAACTCCTGGCATGTAGTAAATGCTATAAAAACTTAAATTATTGTTAATAATTTTCCTCATTTATAGCTTATGTATAACTTTCATATTCTTCCCTATAGTACCAGATATGACCAGCATTGTAGCATTTTCTGTTTACCTGAAGAGAAGTTACACACCATCCGAATTAGAAGGAAATGCAGTGGTTTCTTATTCCAGACCAACAGGTAAAATGTACTGTGATTTGCAACTTTGTAAATGAAATTTAAGTCATAAGACTTAAGTGTTTAAGATGGAAAAGCCACAGTTAACTAATTTTTTTTCTGCTGCTAATTACTATTCCAATTAACTTTCATGTACTGTGTTAATGACCAATGTGTTCATGTGATGTCCATGTGCACAGGCCTCCTCTTTCACTTATAGCAAATATGTTATGTTTGTATTAGCACTAGAAAAATATTCTCTAGATTGTACTTCACTTATTGAAACTAAAAGAGCTGGTATGAATTAGTGAAAAACAGGTTACTATAACATTAAGGCACTATTCAATTTTAGATAGTTTTAAAGCTACTAAATAAAGCTCCTAATCTTCCATGTTAGAGTATTTAAGAACAGATTCATTACATTTTCATCTGGGATTTAAGTCAGTTTTTCTAATTTAAATTTTTTATTTTAAAATTAGTGTACATGATATTAGATATCATTAGATTTTTCTTAGTAGGCGTGATTAGGTTCTTTCTATTCTACGAGTATTATCCTGTTACAGACTTGAACTTAGCTGATTTTGGTGTGATCATCTTTTCCTTTCTTGTGTGGTAATTATTTCATAATGACAGTTGGATGTCAATTGGTTGTTAGAAAATAAAAATGAGTGGGTAATGCTTTAAAAGGTGTTTCAATGTAGTAGACCTGGTAATCAGATATTGCAGCAATTTTGCTTTTGTGTTTTAAAACATTTCTGTATAGTTTTAACACATACTTTTTTCCATTAAAAAGTCACATGGTTTTAGAAAACCAAAGTGTCCATGTTTTTATGCTCAACATAGCTGCCTTGGTTTCCCTTGAGACTGTGCTCTCCTTGGTGACTCTTTATCCATTGGAAGTTGTTGCTGCTCTGATATAAGTTTATAGCTAATTGTATTTTTTAAAAAAACAGGCTTTTTCTTTTCTTTGTGAACTCCTTGGATTTAAATAGTCTTGCTTTTTATTCTACCCAGTAGTGACCACTTTATCTGTTTCTCAAACTTTGGGGCTGTCTAATCACTTTTTTGTTTATACAGATTTGATTTCATGAAAAGTGAAAACTTAAAAAAGGTTGAAGAATGGTGGACCTTTTGGTGATTTCTGAAAAGACAGTTGAGGTTTTGAATGTTATTTTTATTCTGAGTTCTGAGATACAGAAACAGGAAATTTTTGGCTACTAACTCTAGATCTTTTATGAGTAACTTAATATTGGATCAGTTATGGTATTGCACAGTTGATAATAGAGATAGCTGTTGTCCTAATTTGCACAATTTTTTCATTAATATTCATGGAAAAGTAGGAATACTGGTTAAAAAAAATTGGAAATGGCTAAAGCCTTGTGGACAGCATGCTCAAAGTGCATTTGAGTACTGTGAAATGGGTCCTTGGTCTGTGACTTCTAGTTGCATTTAACATTTGATCACATTTACTTTCTTATAGATAGAACTGAAAACAATAATAAATTATTGGTAAAGCAGAGGTCTATACACTATTTGGTTCAGAGTTAAATATTCACATAGAAAGTATGTAAAATAAGAACAAAAAGACAAGACTCAAACCAAAATGAAGATTATTCTAGATAATTATTTTAGGAAGGAATAACTTGAAATATTAACAGGATGCTTTTGCATTTTGACTTCATGGCACTTGAATACTGCATTTTTAAAAATCACATTTATGCTGGAGTCACATTCTTACGGACTTTTGAGAACGGAGGCACAAATACATTGTTGAATTTTATGTACTTAGGGTTTGCTCCTCAAATAAGGCTTTTGTTCTCTTTGTGTGTGTGTGTGTGTGGGGGGGGTACTATTCTTGCCAGTTTAGCTTTTCAACAGATACGTATGATATTGTGTTGCAGTTTCATCACAGATAATTAGTTTACATCCTTTCTCTTTCACTGTCTTTTGCTTTGCTTCGAATGGATAGATCGAAATCCTGATGGTAAGTTAAAAGATAAAGGGGAAAATGAATTTTCTGGCTAAAAGTTATTTAACTCATTGTGCATTACAGCATGACCAACCCCTTACATTAGCTTATGTTGTAACAAGCTTCTTTAGGGTGATATGTTGTCTTAGTCTTTCTGTGAGGGTAGTGTGCCTGTTTCAAGAAGGTTATCATCACAGATGAGGTGAAAGATAAAAACAGAATGACTTTTTAAAAGATTTATTTTGTTCTTTAATTGTATGTGTGTGTGTATATGTCAGGTTGGTGGGTGTATGAGCATGTGTACATGCAGGAGCCCCTGAGTCTGGAAGAGAGGTTGAATCCCATGCAGCTGGAGTTACAGATGGATGGGAACTGCCTGGTGTGGGGAGCTGATCATCTGGAAGAACAGCTGTGCTCTTAACTGCTGAATCATCTCTCCAGCTCAGGATGCCTTTGCTAGGAAACACCGAAAATGTCATTGGCAAATTTTTGCTGAAAGTCACTAATATATGCTTATTATTAGATAATTTTACCCATATTAAAGAATAGAGAATTAAAAACTATACATGTCAGTTAATTTTAAATGTTCATCATGCTCAAAGAGACTGACCTTGTGTCTGATGAGAATGCTGTGTGCACTACTATACAACTGTCTCTTGTCTTGTCAGAATTTCTGGAAGATTGGTCTGGCCAAGCTGAACCTGCCCAGTGTTGGTAGTCACTTAGACATAGTACACACGTGTCCAGGCTGTGCTAAGTTTACGCTTGTTTCTTGGGTTTCCCAATAAATGTGAGCTCTTTAAGGGTAGAAATAAATGACTCATCTTTTAATTATAGAGTATCAGGACAAACAAATAGACATTAAGTATCTCTTGACTTACTTTCCCCCTAAGATATATAGATGTAACATAGCAGGTCATCTTTATTTAAGATACCTTAAGATAATATCCTCTAACTAGTAATATTTAGATATAGTTAAACCACTGTTAAAACAGCAGTATTTATTCACACATCTTTTTCTTTTTTTTTCAGACATAGTCTCTCTAGATAGCCCTGGCTATCTTGGAACTTACTATGTAGACCATGCTGGCCTCAAACTCACAGAGATTTATCTGCCTCTGCCTTCTGAGTGCTGGGATTAAAGTATGTGCCACTACACCCAACATACTCATACAGTCTTGATGATGCCAATAGTTTGAGTCATATAACTTGTAATAGCATTTAATCTGAAGACAAACAAATTTATATGAGCAATATCTTAATTAATAGTAATATCGATATATCACTTAGTAATATGAAACTTACTTGATGAAATAAAATTTAGTTGAACTAAAAGCTAATACTATTTAAATTCTAATCCTCAAGAGTGTATGTAGCCAATACAATTTTAATTTAAATTTTGTAAAGTGTCATAGTCTTATTCAAGTGGATAAGTTTAAGAGTCAGTAAAGGTTGTTGCTGAAAGGTATTTACCCTTTTCTTTGTAAGTTCAGCTCAGAGCGCGAGAAATATAAATCGGAATGGAAAATTCTATATTTTAATATACTGGTGATGGTTATTTTTAAATAATTTCTTTTGATATGGTTTAAATTATTATTAAATGCAAGGGAGCAGGGGTGAAATATTCAATCATATCTAGTAGTCAGAATCCCCAATATGCTGCTACTCAGATCTCACACACATGCTTTGTATTTCCCAAATGGATCCATTTCCTTGTCTTGGTCTGTTCAGTCCGTGTTACAGAAAAGCAGTTCTTCTTCATGTCAGAAAAAGGAAGTGAGGTATTATGTGGTCCCATAGGAATTAGCCTCCATTATTTCTTCATTAAATATACATGCCATGGACAGGGTAAAACATGACCGTGGAAGAAGTATGTTATGTTACCAGTCACTACAGGGTCAGAAAGTGCTGGCCACCAGACATTGCTGCTGCTTCTGGACTTCCTGTTTGTAGTAAGAATTGACTCCAGTAGCCTCAGAAAGAGATCGTAGGTCTACTATAGAAGTGAAATGTACAGATGTGGCTGTACACACACACACACACTCACACACACACACACACTGTCCAGTTTATTTTTCAAGCACTTTTTGGCTTACTGTTTGAAAGTGATCCTGGGCTGGTATGTGTGCCAGGTGTAATTAGAATTTTGGTATTGAAAAATTGCTCATTCAGAAGTGGTTTTAATGTAATTTTTTCTCTGATAAATGTTTTTTTGATTAATTGCTATGTAGTAGTTGTTACTATCCATTTCCTCTAGTGAGTTATGGGAAGGGAAGCATATGAAAGAGAAGTGATTATATTTGCTTAAAAAATTCAAAATCCTACATAGCAAAGTCAGGCTGATGAATGACTACATTGATATTGGAATCCAATGAATCATGAACATTTCTTTTTTCTCAGCTTACTTTCCAGAGTAGATTAGCCAGTTCGCAGACAGTTTTTGCCAACAACACAGAGGATGTGTCACTGGCACAGAGAGTTAGGACCAATTAGACTTTTCACCCAGGCTCCAAACTGTTCCAAGAGCAACACTGGAAAAATCTCTCTTGTTCTTTTTTTTTTTTGAAGTAAGGTTTCGTGTAGCCATGGCTGGTCTCATAGCTGATATATAGCTAAGGATGACCTTGAACTTTTTATCCTTCTACCTTCTAAATCTCAAGAGTTGTGCTTGCAGTATGTGCCACCACACAAGACCTGAAAAGCCCATTAATACATGTAATTCTTTTCTTGAAAAAAATCTCTTATTTATTTGTGTGCATGAATGCTTTGCTTCTATGTATGCCTACTGTGCCTCTTCCTGGTGCCCAAGGAGGCCAGAAGAGGGCATCACATCCCCTTGAACGGGAGTTAGAGATGGATGTTACTCACCATGTGAATGTGGGAAGTCAAACATAGAACCTCGGGAAGAGCAGCAAGTTCTCTTAACCATGGAGACATTTCTCCAGCCCCCCTTTTCTTTTTAAAAAGATTTATTATTTATTATGTATACAGTGTTCTGTAGTCAGAAGTTTCTTTGTCCCTCCTGGCCACAGCCATTTAGTCCCAAATAATCACACAAAGGCTTATATTAATTATAAACAGTTTGACCTATGTTTGGCACAGGCTTATTACTTGCTAACTCATATGCTTAAACTAACTCATGCTTCTTATCCATGTTTAGCCATGTGGTATGGTCCCTTTTTCTCAGTGCAGCATTCTCATCTTATTTTCTCTGTATCTCACTTGGATCTGCTCTGTTCTTCCTCTTCACAAAATTTTCCTTGTCTGGTTGCCCCGCCTATACTTCCTGTCTGCCTAGCTTCTGGCCAAATAGCATTTTATTAAACCAATATTTACAGTGTACAAGAGCATAGTCCCACAGCAGTGGTCTGTCTGCATATATGCCTGCACACTAGAAGAGGGCATCAGATCTCATTTCAGATGGTTGTGGTTGCTGGGAATTGTACTCAGGACCTCTGGAAGAGCAGTTAATGCTCTTAACCTCTGAGCCATCTTTCCAGCCCCTCTTTTCTTTATTATAAGCATGTACATACTGAGACATCTCTTCAGTTTGTTTCCTTTTTTGAACCTCTACATTCTTACCAGTTTATTTAGTTTAAAATAAAATCAGTGTTGTTGATCATTCCTAATGTGTAAATCATGAGTCCATGTACCTGGTACAAATCGTGTAGAGGC
This sequence comes from Sigmodon hispidus, assembly GCA_004025045.1. NCBI lineage: Eukaryota > Metazoa > Chordata > Mammalia > Rodentia > Cricetidae > Sigmodon > Sigmodon hispidus. The sequence goes on along the minus strand of PVIH01006734.1, from coordinate 23,483 downwards.
CATGATACAGTTTTTGAAGAAAATTTGTTTGAACAGTTAACTTAGAATTTAGTTGAAAGTGTATATAAGTACTGATGGTATAAAGAGTTAGGATCAATTAGGCTTTTCAACCAGGTTCAAAACTGTTCCAAGAGCAACATGATTCTTTTGTTTTTCTTGAAGCAAGGTTTCATGTATTGGGTTTGAATAGTTAGCTTAGAATTTAGTTGAAAGTGTATATATAAGATTGTATTCTTTGTGTACAGGGTAGTCAGAAGTTAAAACATTTTTTGTATTATTTGTTTAAAATTAAAGAGATAGAAGTAAGTTTTGTTCTTTTCACACTGTATCTATTAACCAGGGTTGTTAACTTATGTAATATAATAAAAACCTATTTCAGGCTCCACTTTTATAATTTGGGGATGTATATAATATATGGTAATTTCCTTAAAGTTAGCAAAGTAGCACTTTGTAATTTTTTATGTATGTGGTGGAATTGATAGGTGTAGCTTGGAAAGTATCTTAGAGTGTGTTACCATACTATTTTGACTCAAAACATTTCACCACTATTAAATACAAACACATATGGCCTAAAAACCCTCACAGAACATCAGAAAGTGATTCCCAGGGACTTTTCTGAACAAACACCAATTTTAATTTGCACTTAGGATCCCAGAAGTAAATTTAGCAACTGGTGGTTATGAACAACATCTGAGTTGGACAAGAATTGATGGGCAGTAGCACTGTGTTGCAAAGGGGGACAAGTGTGCCCCACATGAGCTGAAGGAGTGTTTAGTTACCTCCTTCATCAGTGAGCTCAGCATTGCTGATGCTCTCTCACCGTCCCAGGAGAAAAGACAGAAGAACACCTCCATCATCAGTTGGGACCAAGCCACCCAACTCAATCATCTTGACAAAGCATATTTCTAATTTGAAGGCTCTTGTTGGATTCTGTAGCCATGTTTTAACTGCCTCTGGTTTTCCTGTTCTGAAGCTCTCACTGACTCCACTACAGAGAAGTGAACAGATGAGTGTTCAAACCCACCAAGTAGGCTAGACCTTTGAGTTTTCCATTTCTGTACAGGACCTCAAGACGATAAAGATTTCTATGTGCTGTTTCTATCTTTTATATTATCTTGTGAAAAACAGACTCCTGGAATGAATGAAAAAAGATTTAAAATAATTTTGATAATTAAATTATTCAACTTTGTTATTTAATTTAGTTACCTGCTTAACTATACTTGTATGAATACTGACATCATTGAGGATTCAATGACTAGGCTTGAGTTATAAAAATTAGAACTTGAAATTATAATGTCAAACTAGGTTAAAACCCAATTTTCCTAAGTAACATTTTTAATATTAACATGTAAAATTTTCATGAACTTCAGAAAAATCTCATGTACATTGTACTTTAACAGTAATTTATTGTAATATAATTTGAATCCTAAATATGTAAAAATATCTAAAGTTTTAAAACATCTTGTGTAGACCAGTTTGAGATATGATAATACAGAGTCTCATGGAAACTGAATGTTCTTTGCTCATTTTAACTGATAGCCATAGTCTAAGGCTAATTACATGATTTTTAAAGTGTCTGAACAGACTTTTTAAAAAATATGCTGCTCAATGATAGATCTCACACTTATGCTTCTTTTAACTCTTAAAATTTTTGTGAATTTTAAAGAATTTTATTCAATGTGTTTTGATTATATTTACCCTCATCCTTCGTGCAGCCCCCTTCCCCCGTTTGATGTCCTCTTTTTAAAAAGTTCCATCTCCCAAATTTTTAATTTTTTAAAGAAGATTGTCTCTCAGCAAACATCTTGGTCCTTCTGTGACGTTCCCTAAGCCTTAGGTGTAGCCGTTGTTGGGATCCACTGGGGACAGGGACCCTATGTTCAGTTGTTCTTTGCACTTTCACAAGTTGTGAAATGCTTTCTGTAATGATCTCCATGTGCTGCAAAAGCAAACTTCATAGGAGTGGGAACTACACTTACCTGCCGATAAATACTTAGAATACAGTTAGAAATTTGCTTAGAAAAGTGGCAACAGTGGGCTCACTTGATTTCATGGCCTTCCCAGGCACAGGTAGGGACTGAGGTTTATAGGACCAGACATGATTTCCTTCCAGCTGGGCAGGCTGAAGTCCAGCTAGATGGCTATTAGTTACTTCCTGGGTATATGTGCCACCATTGCACCTTTTAGAGTATCGCTCTTTTCTGCTCATTTTGTGGTTTATAGGCGTTACACCTCGTAGCACTTTTGATTGCTTTCTTTTCTTGGCAGCTTGCGTTGCTCCTTCCCACACTATAATGCCTAGTCCTCGGCTGGAGGCTTCTAGGTCAGCTTGCCCTCAGCTCCTCCAAGTCCGTTATTCAGGAGGCAACCAAGGGAATGGCCAGAGACTGTATGTTTCAGAGTCTCTTGCAACAACTTCAAAGAAGGCTTCCCATGACAGGCACTTGGATTATTGATAGATAGTTTTATGTTTTTATGTGGGGACATTGTCACCATAACTGTGTGATTTTAGTTAGAAGTATACAAATACATTTATATATATTATACATAATTTTAATTGAACATGAACTATGATTTTCTGTGGCCTTTTCAAGCAGCCTTAGTGTTATTTATCCCTCTTCCTTTCCCTTCGAGTTGCCCCTCACCTGGCTTCCCCACTTCCCTGTATCTGCACTTACCTCAGGTTGAATACTCACATTGAAAGATTCAGAACTAGGGTCTACAAATAAGAGAAAACATGTAGCGTTTGTCTGTATGGGTTACCTTACTCAGTATAATAGTATTTTTTATTTCTGTTCATTCATTTGCATTTTCTCTCCTTCCTTTCCCCCATCTCTCTCACACTAAAATAAACAAACAAACAAATAGATAAATCTGAGTCCACTAGGGCTTCCCGTTACTTGACTTGCACTAGATGGCGAGGCAGACAGCGTCCTCACAGTGCTCCTTACACATTGTTTCTTTCCAGATGTCTATCAAACTCACATCTACATTTTTAAATTTTGTTTTTTTGTAATTTCAGGAATTCCTCGGGTTATCCAATGTAAGTTTAGACTTCCCCTGAAACTAATTTGCCTACCAGGTCAGCCTTCAAAAACTGCAAACCACAAGCTAACTATCGATACCAACAAATCTCCTGTCAGTCTGCCGGGCCTCTTCCCAGGTAGGACTTGGGGCTCACTCAGTGGGGAGCTCAGAAATGTTGAGGTTCCATGTGGAAAACTCCAGCAGCAAGTGATAGACGGCCCTCTCTCTACCATAGTACATCTATGCAAAGGTGAACAGACTAGTCAGTAAGGTGTTTCATGTTTTACTAACATTTTTATAGTCATTATTTTGCTTCAGTATTCAGATATAAAACAATAAATTGGAAATTGTGGATTAAAATATAAATGTTTATTGTTAAGTGTTACTGTGGAACTATTCTAAGACCACTGTTCATCATCACTGTTGCTATTGAAGGCTGTCTCGTGGCTAGCCGTTCCTTGTGTTGTCTACAGCGGCTGCTCTGGTGACTGAGTGGCCTTTGTGTCTTGGACCTGAGCAATACTGGGCATATTGAGGTGATTTCTGAGTACCTTAGAAAGCTGCAGCTTTGATCAGCTATCTATCACAGTATTGTAATCAGGGTTTGGAATAGACACCCACTCTCTGATTTCTTTTAATTTTTTTCAAACAATATATTTTGATCATGATTTTTCTTTCTCTCACTTTCTTCATGATCCTCTGCAGCACCCAACCCATGCGAAGTCTATAAAACCACAGAAATGAAAACCAGACAAGCAAAAGATAAATCAAACACAAACAAAATGCCAAACAGAATGAAACAAAAAGCTCACTCCTCCACAAAAAAAGAAAAAAGAAAAAAAATCACGGAGGTTGTTTGCGTTGGTCATTTGCTGGGGGGCGGGGAGCTGCCCTGGAGTGTGGTGCATCGACCCAAGGGCGCTTTGCTGAACAAAGTCGATTTCCTTTTGTCAGCAATTCCCAGTTGCACATAGCTTCTTGGCTGAGGTAGGGAGCCCATGTCCCTTCCCCTCTTAGTGCCAGGACCCCATCTGGACCCCATGAATGAGCCTGTGCTGGCCCTGTGCATGCTGCCAGTCTCCGTGAGCTCATGTGCACATCAGTCCTGTTGTATATAGAAGACTCTGTTTCCTTGAAGTCATCCATCACCTCTGCCTTCTCTTCTCCTCTGTCCACTTCCTTAGTGATGACATGGAATTAAAAGAAATAAATCTGAGAGTTGAACAGCCTTTCAAAATACTTTATTCAAAGTTATCCCTGTTCACTATGAGGTGTATCCCTACTCTTTTTTTTTTTTTTGAAGTATGGGATTTGGAATCCAGACTATTTTTGCAAAACTGAGAAATTCGTAGTAAGTCATTCCTTTGTGTTATTATATAAAATGCTTTAGATTTCTTATTCGTTAAAAGTGGGGCTGACTTATTTTGAGACAGGGTCTCACTGTGTAACTCTGCCTGTCCTAGAACTTATTCTGTAGACCAGGCTGACCTTGAACTCAGAGTGCTCCACTTGCCTCTGCCTCTGCTGGGATTAAAGGTGAATACCACCACACTCAGACAGAACACAGGCTTTAAAAACCTTTATTTATATATTACTATGAGAAAAGAATTTTTTAAAAACAATGATTCAATTCTGATTTTGAATTGAGCTCGTATGTCCATAGTGAGTAGTCATTTCATGGTTTCCTTTCTGGCATTTTCTCCTTTCTCCTCACCTTCTTTTTCTTCCTCTCCATTTTTTTGGTAACAAAGTTAGACTGTGTAGATGCACAGTTTGCACAAACCATTTCCTTGGACGGCATAAACTGCCATGCACATATAGTTGGAAATTTTATGTTGAACAATAACAATTTATTGATGCTGTTACTAATGTTTAAGTACTGGATTCTGAGAAGTTGACCTTTATGGGCATAAACAGAGCTCAGAGATTGAATAAAAATGTAGGTCATTGACGGGGAGTCTGTCTTGGTAAACTACAGCATAGACTCATGTTTCAAGGCTTGCTGCCTCCACTATTTTACTGGTTTGGAGCCTGTTTTGTTGACATTGTAGGAGTGTGATGCCTTTTACTTGCTTTAGAAACAGCACTCCAGGTCAAATTAAAAGCTATTTCCCCCCAGATTGTATATGTGTAATATGTACTTTTTTATTTTAAATACAGTGAATATGATAGAACCATGTAATTGTTTAAAGTAATTATCACATCACCCTCAGTGCATAAAGGCTCTTATATGTTGACAGGAGATACAACGGCTATTTCAAATCTACATATTCTGCTGAGAAACAGATTAATGAGCTTCATACAAAATAAATAACTTTAATAAACTTTTTTTTAAAAAAGATTTATTTATTTATTATGCATACAGTTTTACAGAAGAGGGCACCAGACCTCATCATAGATGGTTGTGAGCCACCATGTGGTTTTGCTGGGAATTGAACTCAGGTCCTCTGGAAGAACAGTCAGTGCTCTTAACCTCTGAGCCATCTCTCCAGCCCAAAATAACTTTGAATTTATGTCTCTTCCTAATTGTTCATCTACTTTTTTTGTGAAAAATTTAGGACATAGGTAGAGTGATTTTAACATTTTTTTACAAAAAGATGAGAAGTTTAACAAATAGATAAGTTTACATAAGGAACCATCTAATTATTTACTACCCAGTAATGCATGAATCTATTTCTATACTTTCTACTAATATTGCTAAAATAATTTTTGTAAACATCTAGCCCTCCTATAAAGATTTTCTTCAATATTGTTTAGAAACATCTTTACAAACCATCAACATTTTCACTTGTGATTTTTTCTCAACTCAGTAATATAAACATTTTGAGCACAGAAAACTCGTGTAACACAAATCCTGGCCCTTGAAGAAATCAACTTTACACTAAATTTCAAAAGATTTTAAAGTATTTGTAGCCTTTAAGCTATTAGCTCCACTTTCAGACCCCCATCCAAGAAAGGACCATAAATTTGAAATAGTTTTTGCAAGGATATTATCTCTAAAATACTATGTAAATATCTGAAAATAGAAGTAAGTCAGATGATCTCATAGTGTTATTTATATAATAAAACACCATGTAACAATTAAAGTCACAATGTATTACGTGTGTTCTGACTTAATGATATTTTAAATTTATGATGGGGTTATTGGAATCTAGTCCATTTATAATAAGGGAAGTGTCTATATTTAGTATAAAATGAATACAATGGATTATTCAGAATCCTCCATTAGGGACAATTTGTTTTGTTATATCAGTATAAACAAAAACTTTTTGAATATTTCAAGTTTACCACAATTTTCTATTTCAATACTCTTGTATTTTTTTCTGCTAATCTCAACCTCTCTCCCTGCCTCTTTCTTTTTGGGGGCAGAATCTCTCTGTAGTGCAGGCTGGCCTCACATAAGAATTCTTTCTGCTCTGCATATAGAATAATTAATATGCATCACCATGTCTGTGATAATCTTCTGAAGTTGGCGCAGATATCTTCCTAGACATCTGCAAATTGCAAATTATTTCTTTGCTTTTTGGAGTGATATTGCTTCCTAAGGTTTATCATGTGTGTGCTCACCCTCACCCTTGTGCTCGTCTATGAAAAAAAAATAAGGAAAAAGAAATCCTTCCAGAGTATTATTATGAGGCAGAATTTGAGCATTTGAAAGCTGCTGTGAAGATTAGCTAATGTAGTTCATACATGCATTTTAAATATTAAATGCAAAACTAAGTACCCAACTAAGTCTTCTATTTTAAATAGTGCTGCTTATTTTGTGATTTAATAGGTAATTCCCTTTTTCTTTTCATTGTAGATTTTGCCAATCAGTCAGATGATGATCAGGTGAATGTAATGGGTTTTCGTCTCCTAGGAGGCTCTCGAGTTACTCTTCTTGCTTCCAAAACTTCCCGTAAGTAGAACTGTGTTGTTACTATTACTGAAATGTTCATCTTAGGGCATTGCATCACAGAGAGAACCTTGAAAAGGGTGCATATGATGTTTAGCTAGGTATAGACAAACCAAAGTGATCAGTATAAGACATAAGACTTGTGAAGAGTAGATTATGTTAGACATGTAGTTTTGGTTTGGGGAATGAAGAGGGTTTAAAAGAAATTAAATATTTTTAAACAGAAGTTTTATTTATTTATATGTTTTTCCATTCCCACCACTACTCCCCCTCCCTTCCCTTCTCTCAGTCCTTCCCCAGTCTGCCTCCACCCCAACCCCCATCCATACCCCATAGAGGGCAAGGAATCTCAAGGTGAGTCAGTTTGCTCTGGCCTATTTAGTTGAGGTAGGTCCAAGTACCTTCCCCAAGTATCAAGGCTGAGGAAGGTGTTGCAGGGTATGGGCTCTGAAAAGCCAGTTCATGCACCAGAAATAAACTCTGCTCTGTGCCCATGGTCATGCCTTGACATGGTTGCGTTGTGAGTAGACAGAACACAGGAAGTAGTATTCAACAGGAAAGCTACGAAGTACATGAATTGAAACCTGAGGGGCTGCCACTTTATTTCTATGCACACCCTTGATTTTGCGGATGTGGGGTCCTGTCTAGGTGAGGATTTTGTGATGAAGATGTGTAAGGAGGTCAGTTTTCTGGAGTTAAGGGAGACTTCGCTACCTCACTTTGTTGTGCCTGGTCCATGTTTGGCAGTTTTGCTTTTGTAAAAAGTGCAGAGTGGTATGTATGTAAAAGTATGTATGTGTACATAATGTAAAGAGTACACTTAATTGTAGTTTGACAGATTTCAAACATGTGGAAGGGACATAGTATCTCTTTTTATCACATGAGCCATATGCCATGTGGAATTGTCTTTAGCTCTTGGATAATAATTGCTATAGATTACTCATACTCATTTCCCTTAGAAGCCTGCATGATAATCATGCATGCTATATGGCACTTTGATTTTTTCTTTCTGTGGATGTGTGCAGGGCCTTGTACATGCTAAGTTCTTGCTTCCCCACTGAGCTGCACCCCCAGACCCAGGGACACACTTTTGTAACTCTTCGTGACAGGAAGGATTGGGCAAAGACAAACACTCTTGATGGGAAGGTACCGGAGCTTTGATGTCATCTACATTTTTAAAATAAAAATGGCATGACATTGGTGTCTTGCAGGATGAGAAGCCCTGGAGGGGACAGGCAGGGCCAAGTTTCCACACGCAGTTTACATCTTGAATTTTAAAGTGAAACCTGTCCTCCTGCTAGCTTTCCCCGGCAGTGATTTGTTTATTTCATCCAAGCTCATAAAGCAGCTCTTGGATCTTAAAATGGAGAATTTCAGATAAAATATGCTTATGAGAGTAATCGTAGGTTGGGACTATCAGATCGAAGCTGAGAACAAGAGATGGAAAGATCACAGAAAATTGATATGTAATGAGAAGCTAATGGTGCCATGGACCCAACACTGTGTTCAGGTTGTAGGAGAAGTAGCGAGAGGGTGACAAACAAGGTGGTACCTGAGAGCAGCCCCATGGCAAAGGTTTGCATAGAGTGCATGCCACTTTCTTCCTCTGCTCCATAAATGTGTGTGGTGTGCACATGTGTGTATGAGTGTTCATGTGTGCAGACACATGTGCGTGTTGGTTTGGAAGCTCAAGGTTGATGTTATTAACCGTCAATTGTTCTTGGAGGCAGGGTCTCCCACTCAGCCTGGAACACTCTGCACAATTACTCTGCTGGCCACCTTGCTCCAGGATCCCATCTCTGCTCTGGGCTAAATACCTACTCAGCATTTACTTGGGATCTTGGGATTTGGACTCAGTTTCTCTTGTGTTATAACACTTTAACTGTCAAGCATCACCCCAGCCCTAGACTACATTTCCTTCTGCAGAGAGGCCTGTGAGGCAAGGTGTAGTCTTCGGGGAATGGTGGCTAAACTAGAGAGATGGTCAGTGGGGACAAAAAGTGAAGTACCAAGTGTGAGAATACTAAAGGCCCAGTTGGTCACTCTCCCTCAAGTGAGAAAAAGATCCACATCTAGATGATGCACCTTTGTGAAATTTTAGAGCACTATGAACCAAGAGTATAGCTTATGGATTATAAAAGTAAAAACAAGCTACTATCAAGAAATAAATTAGGATGTTGTACTCTTTAAAAAAAAATTCACATTTCCAGATGTGGTAGCACATGGCTATAATCTATCTCAGTCACTCAAGCTGTGTCACCAGGAGTTTCAAGAGTTTATGACCATACTGAGTCACATAGCAAGATCTTGTGTCAAAACAAATACAGAAAAACCAATCAACTAGCCAACTGACTGGCCAACCACAACCAACTAACCAACAAAACCAGCATCAGTTGATTGGACAATGAAAACATTTTCTCCAAGATGCAAGGGAGATGTTTCTCAGCTAAGCTGTAGTGAACAAAGAATCCCAAAGAGACCCACACTCATTTGCAGAGACTGAAGTAGGTCTTTAAAAATGGAAAGGGTAACTAATACACGCCAGGCTGGCTTTTCCGTGTTCTGCTTGATTTTAACATGCCAGAGGGAACAAACTGAATCAAATCAAGTTGGACGGTCCTGTGCTTACCCACCTTAATTAGTATGCTTTTAGGCATAGTAGAAGGGTTGTAGACACATGCGCAAAGATGAGTTGAGCCTTGAAAGTGTCTTTCTTTTCACTTTGCAGAAGAAAGCACATGTGATCTTTAAACTTGCTATTTGAAGTATGTTGAGAGCAAAGGGGTGCTTCATTCCATCTTGGCAGGGTAGGTCTTTGATACTCATCACTCAGGGTCTTGTTAGATACAAGGCTAGCACATCCTGTGCAGAACCTGTGAATTACAATAGAGAGACAAATGGATAAGGAGAATCAGTAATCAAACACTGATATGCTGACAAAAGGATTAGAGTCAATAGGAAATATTATAAAGATCTTGAGAAATAAACATGAGAATTAGGTAAAGGTCAATGTCAGAAGTAGGAAAGGTGTTATCAGATGTTGGCAGATGTATAAGGTTTTAGACAGAGTGAATTTTTCCAGAGTGCCTGGACTATCATACTGTAGGGGACCTGTGATAATCCTTTAATCCAAATTGTCCAAACATTTAGAGACAATTAATGGTAATATTAGTCAAATCTGAAGTCATTTGATGTCTACATTATACTCAGTGAGCAATGTAAAGGGATGGCGATTCATCAGTCAGTATTTAGCAATATCTTCACTATGGGGACAATTTGTTTATAATGCAATCTAGCTTTTGAGAAGCATTTTGAAAAGTAAGTGTAGATATACCTCCATAGTTTCTAATATTGAAAAATTACATATTTATACTTTAAAACTTATATCTACTGAAATTGTTTATAACATTTCTTCCAAGTTTATGTCTAAAGCACTCATCTGCTTTATCCTCTCAAAGTTTTCCAATGGTGTAATTATATGCATGCTTTGCTTCTGATTTAATGTAAACTGTATTTGTATTGATGAGGGTCAGATGATCTGACTTGAATGGAGTATTCTGTAGTCTGCTTAACTGAATACACTTTTCTCCACTCTTTGGTCAAGTGGGGTGCCATCAGTGGGGTCTGAGTGTCGAACTTATTTTATTTGGAAGCTGGAATGCTTGTTTCCACTGAGTGCTTTTACAGGGTGCAAAAGAAAAGATAAACAAAGTGAATGTTCACTGTGGCAATTAGAATGCTCTTTTGATTATTAGAATTTGAAGGACACATTTTTAAAACTAACTTCTTTTAATCATAGATTACAAATAGAAAGTTGCATTTCTCTTTTCTGTAAAATATATAATGTGCAAAGTCTCTTTCTGCGTGAACCATTCTGTACTTAGAGCATGAACAATCAGAAAATAGTTAACAACCAGAACTGTGCCTTGTGGGCATCTGATTCATAGGTTCTTGTTGAGTTTTGCTAATTAAAATAAAAGCCAATTTAAGAATGCTCTTTTCTTTCTGTTTTTCTTTTCTTTGCTTTTGTTGCTGAATGGTTTATTTTTTTTTCTCTTGAGTATTCTGATACATGTAAGGGAAAATAATACTAAGAAATAGCTATAAAATTACATATAAAGTATGTTTAAGGGTTTGACTTTTGTATCTCTATTTTTTTTGGTGACAATCATACACACTTGGTCACAATAGAGTACCTCTTAGGTACATGAAATTTTACCCATGTTGGGCTTTGCTCGCCTTACTCTGCACAGCAACGTCTCTGCAGTTACCTTCTGCTGCTCTGATAGCTAGTAGCCTAGAGATGACTCACATCTGTGTAAGTCCGACCCCCCATATGTCTATGAGGACATTAAAAGTTGCTTCGTCTTCACCTCTGTGTACATGGAGAGCCTGAAGATTGCCTGATTTATTGTTTACAGTGGTGATGGATTTAACAGTGCGTTACCTCAGAATCAGACCTGAGAATGTAGGGGTTTCCTTCTCATGATATACTTAATTGTTCCCTACAGCACAACTCTCTCTCATTTTAGTTTTAATATCCTATCTGTAAATGCATTTTTGTCTCTTTCCAGTTCATTTTCTACTTGGATGCTTTTGTAGTACAGCAGACAAAAGAGAAGATACAGATCATCAGCCTGCTACTGCCCTTCATGTTGAACCCCCTCCATTTATCTTATCTTGGTTGGAAATGGTCTCACGATGCAGCCCAAGCTTATCTGGAACTCACTAGTAGCCCAGGATAGCTTAGAATATCCTGCCTTAGCTTTCTGAGTGCTGGGTCTCCATGTTCAGCTTAACACTGAAACTTTTTACCAAGCTTTGTGGATCTCTGTGTATGAACTTGGCCTTAATGGCTCAGGCCTGTCATCCTTGGTGGGGGGCTGAGACAAGAGGATTAGGAGTTTAAGGCTAGCTTGGGCTACAGAGTTTGTTCAAGGTCAGTTATGAAATTTAGTAAGACTCTTTCTCAAAACTAAAAGGTAAACTGATAAATGGGCATATAGTTAGTAATAGGGCATATAGTTAATGATGGATACTTTCTAGTGTCTGCATGTGGCCCTGGGTTTGAGCATCAATTAAAAGTCTCTGTGTATGGTTGGACCCCAGGTTATTGTTGATCCTATGTAAGCGTATCTTCTTCACAGTCTTTGCTTTGTCTCACACGTGCCTGACTTTTTCTTCTCTGAACCCAGGCCATTTTCTTCACCTTCATGGGCACTTCGGATTCAGAGCACTAGTTTAGGTTTTAAGCTAGCTTTTATTATTTGAATGACTATGAAAAATTATTTATAAAATATATTATTTTATATTATATAAAGTATATAATTATATTCTATAATATAATAATAAATAATTATACATAATATGTTTATATTATATATAATAAGAATATTATATCATATATAAAATGGCAGTAAAATTGTAAACCTATAAGATGGTAATAAAATAGAGATGATACACAAATCCATATGAAATAGTTCCTTAAAGAGATGTATTAACTTTCTAGTGTATTGTAGGTGCTAGATAACTTTTAGACTATAATACTATTTTCACCATTTCTGCTTGTTCATTTGGACCTTATGGAGACTAAATAAAGGGTTCTTTGTGTTACTTTGTTCTATAAAGAGAGTTTCATTAATCTGATTTGTCCTTCTTATAAATTGGCTATAGTTTTTTGTGTTACTTTACCATCTATCATTAATTAGTTAATTAATTCTTTTATTTGTGGTGCATATGTGTACAGCTGTGTAGCATGAATTCTTACTGGTCTTAATAATAAAAACCTGGAGTCAGATTTTAGGGTAAATGCTGAAAGATCAGAGAAGTGACAGTCACAGTCACAGTCACCTCTTATCTCGATGACTTCTCAGCCGAAAACGACCAAGCTTCTGTCTCTGCCCCCTTATCACTTTCTCTCTCCGCCCAGCCATATTAATTCCTGTCTTATGTCTTCAGACCTCCAGACCTCTAGGGTTAACTGGTGGCTAACTCCACCCTATGATCTTCAGGCAAGCCCTATTTGTTAGAGCACAAACTCATTACAACATACCTCTGCAGACATACATGCAAGCTGACTCATGATAAGGTCTGAGGACCCCCCTTGGGGATTGGTTCTCTGTGACCACCTTGTGGGATCTAGGAATCAAACTCAGATAACCATGTCTTTGTGCAAGAGTTCTACCCTCTGAACCATTTCATTGGCCCTACTTAATTTTTTAAATAGGAGTATTTTTTGAGGGGGCTCGCCTTTCTTGCCAGCCCATAGCATCTGTGCCTTGCTTCATATACCATACATGCCTGCATAAGCCATATGTGGGTTGACTAAACTATATGAGTCAATAGACTTTCATAATGAAATTTCCATGCTGCAGTTCACCATGCACTGGGCAGAATGTTGGCAGTAATATGGGAATGAACAATGCTTATTGAATCCTAACTGTATCATTACCATTAGTTTTTGAGGCAGAGTCTGTATCCCAGACTGGCCTTGAACTCACTATCTAGCTGAGGATGATCTTGAGTTCCTGATCCTCCTCCTTCCACCTCCTGAGCACGGGGATTATTGCTGTGAACCACCACTTCCTGCTTTACCCTTTATGGGGATTGAACCTATGGCCTTGTGTATGCTAGGCAAATTCTTTACCAACTAACCTACATTTCTGGGCTCTCAAGTATATGAATTTCATGAAGAGATACTTACACATTAAAGGCCATGACCACATTAGGGCAGAAGTCTCGAAAGTTGTCAGGTCTGAAGGATCAGGTGTCGCTGTAGTTGAGGGACAAGGACATTTCTATTTGAGATACAAAAGCAGGCGGGTGGGAAGCTGGAGGTACTAGTGGCCAGCCTTTCTGAAGAAGGCCATCAGAAGATGTGGAAACCAATGTGAAGTAGGAAGCAGCATCCTAAAGCTGAAGGGGGCACTGACAGGGTGGTGGCTATGTTGTCTGCCTCAAAGGCAACGGATGTGATGCCCATGCCAACCTCTCTCACTGGCAGGGAGAACACTTTAAACACAGTAGAGCAGCAATTTCTCAGGGACTGTAGCCGGCATACATGGTGTTGTGTATAGTGGTGGTTCAAATAAGAAATGTCCCTCATGGGCTTCTGTATTTTTTCAAATACTTGATCCCCAATTGGTGTTGCTATCTTGGGAGATTATGGAAACTGAAGGAGGTGAAGCATTACTGGAGGAAGCATGTCACTATGACAGACTCTGACAGTTTACAGCCTTGCTCTACACTTTCCTCTTTTTCTCCTCTCCCTCTTTCTTATGTGAACAAAAATATGATCAGCCAGCTTCTATCCTGTGACATACATTCCTCATCATTAATGGACTCAATCTCGTTGACACTAAACTAAAATAAAGGCTTCCTTCCTGGTCATGATATTTATCCCAAAACAGGAAAGCAAGGAATACACATATATACCAGAAAAGGAGGATGGCTGGGTGCAGGGACTGGGGGAAAAGAACCTTATCTTTCTGAGTTTGATAATAAAAGTAGAGTCCTAAAACCAAGTGTCAGCATGTAGGGATGGAAACATTTAGTACCATAGAAAATCCTAAGAAACACATCACATGTCTGTGTATCATTATACCCAGTCATTACATATTGTAAGCAGGAAGACTGAAATAATCCTCACTCTGCCAACACTTTCTCATATTTCTTTCTGTAGAATATTGTATATAATATAAATAGTTGATGGTGAATTAAATGCAATTTGTAACTACTGAGATTTTTCAAGGATCTTTGTATAATCAACTTGGAAGCTAACACTTTGTGGTTAGGTGCCTGGTGAACAGTAGACGTATTGAGCCCGTGTGCATTTACTTAGATGTAACGTCATATGGTTAAGATCAATGGTTAGTCTTCCTATATTAGTGATTAGAATTCCAATCTCTTCTCCATATGCAACTGGATGAATAACTATGCCAATTAATGAAACTCTTCTGAGATTGGATTACTTTTTTTTGTAAAAGTGAGAATGGTATCATTGCTTTGTGAGACAGTTGAAGTTTAACTGATGGCATGATTGTGACCGAGCCTGTGTGTATCAGGCTTCTTTTGGGGATAGAGAAAACAGTTGATTGTGGGTTAGATGAGGTCAAACTATGTCCTGAAGAGTCAGCAAATTAAAATAGATAGGGAAGAATGTGTGGAGTGTGAACCCAAGCTGTCTCATTTAACGTGTTTCCTGACCCTTGGTTGAGTCACTGGAATTCTGTGCGCTTTATTGTCTTTTTATAATAAGAAACTGGTACTGGTACCCATACTATTTGGCACCTAGCTGCTGCCCAGCCACAGCTGACCTTATAGATGCTGCTGCTACTGCTACCCTCATCACCCCTGTCATCACTGCATCGTCATCTCGGATATCATCATTAGAGAATGCACAGGGTCTTGGTGCTCAGGTTTCAAGGAATAGAGGGAAATAGGATTTTCTTTGTAATTTATGGAAAACCAGAAAATTTTGATCTTAATTGCAGTGATTTGTGTAGAATACATTTTATCTTATGCTAGTATTCAGAAGTAGTCTGGTATGTACTACCATCCGGCACCTTCTCGGTGGTTGTTTATCTTTCAGGCCAAGTGTTCACCACAGCTGGGTTGTTTAATTTTACTTGCTGTGAGGCACACGGTGGGAGAAGGACTGCACTCAGACAGTCTCAGGCCGTCTCCCCTGGAAAGACATCTGAAATAGGTACATATAGTTGATGCAGAGAGCAGCAACAAAGCAGCAGACCTGTGTTTTAGGAAGCCTGCAGAAATTGCTTTTATGTTTCAAAAAAGAAATATTTATCCTTTAGTTGGTGTCTCCGTCAAGGCTGCTTGATAGCTCATCTAGGTTCAGCTAGTAGCCATGTGCTAATGAACAATTTCCCTTTCTTATTTTTCTCTCTTAGAACGATACCGCATTCAGAGTGAACAATTCGAAGATCTTTGGCTCATAACCAATGAACTTATCCTTCGCCTTCAGGAATACTTTGAAAAACAGGGAACCAAAGATTTTGCATGTTCTTTTTCTGGATGTATACCCCTTCAAGAATATTTTGAGTTGATTGATCATCATTTTGAGGTATGCTATTAAACCAAATAACCCATACCTTAAAAATAAATCAAAGCGAAAGAGATACCACAGAAGGGAGAATTCTGGGTACGTGCTGGCAGTCTGCGGGCTCTGAGCTGTTCTGTGGATGGTGGACTTTGCCCAGTTACAGAGTGGCAGGCTGGAGCTGAGCTTGTGGCCTTGCCTTCAAGCAGAGTGGTTTGAATTCTCCCACATGTAGACTTAACTTTGACCCCAATAGTCACATACATGCTAGTACTCTAAGAGGCCAAAAGAGGGCGCCAGATTCCCCGGAACTAGGGTTACAGGCAGTTGTGACTATTAGTTCTGAGAACTGATCCTAGGTACTCTGTAAGAGAAGGAAATACTTTTAGTTTTGATGCCCTTGAGCCATCTCTCACACCTCTGAAGTGATTATTCTTAAAGGAATTAGTAGTTTTTCACCGATTCCTAAGGCTCTCATCTGGTCTTCTCTCTCTTTGTTGAGGGAGAGGGAGGGTCTCGACCTTTTCAGCTAGACTGGCTTTTCAGCTTGGCTGGCCAGCTAGGCTCCAGATTTGCATATCTCTCTCTATTCAACCCCCGCCCCCGCCCCCACTCCAGGATTTTTGGCTTTTTATATGGGAGATCTGGACTCAGGTCCTCAGTCTTCCTCAGAAAGCACTTTTCCCATTAGGCATCTCCTCAGTCCAGCTGATAGTTATTTTCTGGGTTAGCATGGGTTTCACTCAACTGTGGCACTAAAATTGACACTTTGGAGGAGTATATTGAAGTAGTTTAAATGCAGACATTTTGAATTTTAGCATTTCAGTCTTGTAATAACGGACACACACATACACTGTTTCTTTTCTTTGGAGTGTTGGGGCGTGGCTTAAGCACCCTGCACACAGTAGGCAAGGTCTTTCCACTGAGCTCCACCCCCAGCCTCCCACTGTGCTTCTCAAGTCTTATTTCCAGAATGGGTTTGCAGAAGGGGACAGGCTAGCTCAGGGCTGTATGTAAAGAACTAAGATGAGATCATTTTTATTCTTTTAGGATATAATTCAAAAAATCCTTGCTTGACTGTCCTGGCGTAAGAGGCTAGTGCATTAAGAAATGGAGTCCATAGAGAGTCAGTACTGACTTCATGTTCATAATCTTTAAGTAGAGATTGCTGTATCCTGTTGGCTAAGAGCTTTGCCGTCCACTCCCCAGTGTTTGCACGTCAGGCCCTTTCCTTTGTGAGGGGAGGTCAGGCACTTTGATTTGTTACACACAGGGTCATGATTTTTCCCTCTTTTCTGCCTGTTACCACTGGCTGTTTTTAACTATGAATGATTTCTTAGATTTTAATCAAGGTAGCTTTTTAAATCCATGCTGCTTTGTGTAGTCAAGGAAGAAATTTCTTTCACTGTGATTTCATCGTGATTCTTGGTACCTGAAACTGTGGATATATATTACACATTTAATAAAACTTGAATGTTGGGGAGAGAGTATCAAGTCAAATCTTAGACAAGCAGTTCAAAAATTCTTAAACCTTAAATACAAAGATAAACAACTGATTCAGTCACACACACCTTTAATCTTAGCATTAAAGAGAGCCAGAGGGTAGTGACCTCCACCCTTAATTCCACAACTCCAGAGACAAAACTTCCTCTGTTTCTGTGAGTTCAAAGTTACATGCCTTTAATTCTAGATAAAATAGAATATATGAGGGCTTGTAGAAACCAGAGAGAACAGAAGCACTGGCAAAAACAGCCAGGAGCGAGGCTAAAAAAGTTAACAAGACAGCTGGGTAAGAATTGACTATAGTGCTTCCTCTCTCTGATATTTCAGCCTTTCCCCCGATATTTGGCTCTGAGTCTCATTTATGATACTACATGAAACAGTTATTGGCCTCATGATTGGTAAATATTTGCTAAAATGCTGAAATTTATTATTATTATTATCATTGCCCTTGTGTGTGATGGGCACACACAAGTGTGGGCACCTCAGGAGTCAGAGGCTGGCTGTCAGCAGTTGACTCCCTTCCTTCACTGTGGGTTGTGAGGTCAGGTTCACAGGCATGTGCATCAAGCATGTTACTTAGAGAGTCATCCTGCCAGCTTTTAGACCCCTCAATTAGAAAGTTCAGATACTGAAAACTCCTTACTCCTAGTACATGTTACACACTGAGGTAGCAGTCTACTTGGTAGTTGCATATTGAGGAAGTCTTTTTAGTATTTGTGTGTTCATATACTCAGTGACTATTAAGGAAGCAGATTTCAGGTAGGTGAGTAATAACTGACCTGCCATTATTCTTAGGACAGAGTCCCCTGTGTCCCAGGATGCCTACAGAGTCCATGCACCTGAGGATAAAAGGGTATCTGTCCCTGCCTTCACTAATCTCCTCAGTGGCAGGATTTTTTAAAAATATACTTTTTAAAAAATATTTATTTATTACTTTATGTGAATTGGTGTTTTGCCTGCATGTATAACTGTAAGGCTGTTAGATCTTGGAATCACAGACAGTTGTGAGCCACCATATGGTTGCTGGGAATTGAACTCAGGTCCTCCGGAAGAACAGTGAGTGCTCTTAACTGCTGAGCCATCTCTCCAGCCCCTCAGTGTCAGGATTACAGGTGGAGCACTGCTGTGCTTGGACCACATCATTCTAGGAACTGGACCCTGAACCTCCAGCATGCTGGAAAAGTACTCTGACAGCTGAGATACATTTCCAGCCCCTTTTATTCATGTAAAAGTTTTAGTTATTGAAATTAAGTTTTCTTACTGTTTTGGGCTGCCCATATATCATTTTATTTTTGATTATACTTAGCTTTTCACATTCTCCCTTCCCCTTCCTGCCTCCAAACCCTCTCATATGCCCCTCCACTCTCCTGCAAATCCACGGCCTCTTTGTAAATAACTATTATTCCTATGTGCATACAAATATATGTGTGTACATCACATTCCTAGATATGACCTGTTGAGTACATTTTGTTGGTATTTTTGCATCAGTGTTTATGAGTGAAATTGCTCTGTAATCCTCTTCGTTTGTTGCGTCTTCATGTGGTTTGGGTATCAGGGTGACGGTAGCCCATAGGAAGAATTTGGCTATGTTCCCTGTCTTTCTATTTTGTGGAATAATCTGAGGAGTATTGGCATTAGTTGTTCTTTGAAAGTTCGGTAGAATTCTGCTTTAAAACCATCTGGTCCTGGGTTGTTTTTTTTTTTTTTTTTTTTTTAATTTCCTTAGGTGTTATAGGTCTATTTAAATTGTTCATCTGATCTTGATTAATTTTGGTAAGTGGTACCTATCAAGAAATTTGTCCATTTCTTTTAGGTTTTTTAATTTTGTGGAGTTCAGGTTTTTCAAGTCTGACCTAATGATTTTCTAGATTTCCTTGAAGTTTGTTGGTATGCCCCTTTTTCATTTCTGATTTTATTGATTTGGATATTCTCTGCCTTTTAGTTAGTTTGGACAAAGTTTTGTCTATCTTGCTGACTTTCTCTGAAGAACCAACTCTTTATTTCATTGATTCTTTGTATTGTTTTCTTTGTTCTTATTTCATTGATTTTAGCCCTTGGTTTGATTATTTCCTGCCTTCTACTCCTCCTGGGTGAGTTTGCTTCTAATTCTTCTAGAACCTTCAAGTGTGCTGTTAAGTTACTGGTGTGAGATCTCTCCAAATGTAGGCACTCGATGCTATGAACTTTGCTCTTAGCACTGTTTTCATAGTGTCCCTTAAGTTTAGATGTGTTGTGCACTTTCATTGAATTCTAAGAACTCTTTAATTTCTTTATCTCTTCCTTGACACAGTGGTAATTCAGTAGAGAGTTGCTCAGTTTCCATGAGTTTCTGGGCTTTCTGTCGTTTCTGTTATTGATACCCAGTTTTAATCCATGGTGGTCTGGTAAGTTACAGAGCGTTATTTCAATGAATAACCTGGGGGTGGGGATGATTGTTTTCTTCACTATTTTAGTCTCTTTTGAGACTTGCTTTATGGCTGAGTATATCAAATTTTGAGAAAGTTCCATGAGGTGCTGAGAAGAAGGTTTACTCTTGTATTTGTGTGAAATACTCTGTAGGTATCCGTTAGGTCTATTTGAACCATGACATCTGTTTGTTCTGTTATTTTTGTTTAGTTTCTGTCTAGACAATCTGTCTATTGGTGAGAGTGAGGTATTAAAGTCTCTCACTATTACTGTGTGGGGTAGGATGTGTGTGATTTAAGCTTTAGTAGTGTTTCTCATACAAACGTGGATGCCCTTGTATTTGGGGCATATTCAGAATTGAGACCTCTTGATCGGGTCTTAGTCCAGTCAGAGAGTTGGTGGTACCTTAAAGTCATCACCTGTGCTGGTTGATTGTGGTTGAGAGGTGTCATAGCTGGTAGGACGGTTGTTTGCTTCCCTCCTTTAAAAACTTGCATGGTACTTTCAATACCATGAGAGTCCTCAGGGAGGAGGCATTCAGGTCAGTTACAGTTCAGGGGCCTCTGGGCCATGTGTCTGAAGTGCATGGTTGTCCTCAGCAATAGTGATTTTCTTTTACCTGTGGTGGGTACCCAAGGGCAGCAGTGATAGGCTGTTGCTTTGAGAGCATCCTGGACAGCCCTGGCAGACACCTCAAAAGAGGGCTTTTCATGTTTGGTTCTGGAGTTCTTGTTAGGTGGTCTTTGGGTCTTGGTGGGGGTAACATCAATCTAGATGAGAAAATATCATTAAAACTATATGTGTGTATTTATGAATGGAGTTATGTGTGTTATAGGCTTTTTTCTGTAAATAGTTATTAGCATGATTCCTGTGGCTTTTCTAGACATTCTTTTGGTTATTTTTTCCACCTTCTCTTTCTTCTGTACTTTCCTCCCCACCTTTCATAAGAAGTCCTCCCCCCCATCTCCTGTATCACATCACCTGTACCCTGCTGGTCTCCTTGCCCTCCTCCCCGTTCCTCTGTTTACCTCCTTCCCCTTCCCGAGGAGCCTTCTCCTAGTTCCCTGGTCAGGTCACTTGTGCCCTGCCGTTCTCCTCTCTAGTAATTTTCAACTCACTTATCCTGGCAATGGTTAAATACATTTTAATTAAAACATTAGTTGTATTTTTTCCTCCTTTCTCTGTCCACCCTGTGGCCCTCTCATGTCCCCTCACTCCAGCTTCTCTGATGGTCCCCTGCTCGCCAATTGATAGCTTTTTAAAATTTGGTTATTATTGTGATACACACACACATATCACAGCACACACATGTATACAAACTGCTGAGTCTGCTTTTGGGGTGTGTGTCATTTTAATGCTGACCATTTTGTGTTGGGTAACCAATTGGGGGCTTATAGCTTGGAGACATGAATTTTCTCAGCAGACATTAGTTGTCAGTTGGTTGGGACTCTATGAGATTTTCTCGTTTCTGTGTGAGCATGTTTATCCGTATTGTAATTCTTCAGTTCTGCCACTTAATTTGATAATGAAAGGTACTTTTCCCTTATGAAACATTGACTGGCTAGGTCTAGTGGGAAGTACTCAGGAGGCAGAGGCAGGTAGATCTCTCAGTTCAAGGCCAGCCTGGTCTACACAAAGAAACCCTGTCTTAAAAAACTGAGAGGGTGGGAGAGGGAGGCAGGGAACTGACTAGATTTCCTTTATTAATATTATATTTCAAATTTAGGAGATAGGCTACCTATTCTTATCTCCTAGCCTGTTAGACCCATAGACCCATCTTTGGAGGCTGCTGTTTGTGTTATGTATCTTTCTAGAAATGTTCTGTGTAGCCAGAACTATGCTTATACTCAGTTTTTCTTGGTAACAGTCCCGTTTGTTTGTGCCTTTTTGACTGCTTTATTTAATGTAACATTAGCAAGTACTGAATTTCCACACACACTTTGCACAGGGTTCCTCTCCATTTAATCATGTCTCCTCTTGATGAGCATTTTGATTGTTAACATTTAAGTGCCATAGCAATCAAATATTGTTATGAATATCCTTACATGCAAACATATGTAAGTGTTATTGCTTGAATAAATTCCCAGTACTGGGATTGTTAGATCAAAGGCTATTCTTTAAGAGCTACCGTGAGTAAGTGGGTTGTGCTTTTTGGTACAGTCCTATATTTCAGGGACATGGAGGCTGAGACAGGAACATCTTTAAGGTCATTTTCTTGGGGGCATATTAGGAGATCTTTTTGCACAAAATAAAGAAAGTCATCATTAACATTTTTTTTGTAGAAATTTTTCATTTTCTTTTTTTCCTTACTAATTTCTGTTGGTCTGTAGTCCCTTTTCCATTGGCTTGTAGATGTAGTCTAGACAGTATTGCATAATCTTTTCATGCCTTCAAGCAACTTGCTATTTGTCTTATCACATTACTTATAGTGTTTAATCATGTAGAATTAATCTTGTGTGTGTGTATTTGTGTAATGTACATGCATTTGTGCATTTGTGTGTGTATACTTATTTGCATGTGTGGTAGTTTGAATGAGAATGCCCCCCTTAGGCTTTTTGAGCCTCCAGATGGTGGAACTGTTTGGGAAGGATTGGGATGTGTGGCCTTGTTGGAGGTGTGCTGCTGGGCTGGTCTTTGATACTTCAGCCTCCTGTCTGTGCTGCGGTATGGTGTGATGTGATGCTGTCATGTCTTCACTTGTTTGCCATGGACTCTGAAGTCCTGGAACCGTACATCCAATCAGTCAGTTGCTATTATAAGCTGCCTTCATCATAGTGTCTTATCATAGCAACAGGAAAGTAATAGATCCAGGATGTGGATGTGCATGTATGCTGGGAGATGACTGGTGATATTGGCTGTCTTCCTTGACTCCTCTCTGCTTCATTTATCAGGGCAAGCTCACCAGTTCTGGCTATTCTAGCTAGCCAGCTTGTCCCAGGGATGCCTGTCTCTGTCTCTGGGTTGGGACTAGAGGAGGCTAGCACATCTACCTCATTTTTACAGGGGTTATGAGGATTCAAGTTCTGCTCCTCATGCTTATGCAAGTGTTTTACCTACCCAGACTTTTCCCTAGCCACTTATTTGCCTTTTTAAAAATAGTAATTTATTACTTTGTGTTGTGTGTATTTGTATATATTTGTGATGTTTGCCAGTGGCTTTTGATTCAAATAACAAAAAGCTGAGATTATAAAAACTGACCTGAGATTGAAATCAACTGACCTGGGCTCATAGGGGCTTGCAGAGACTGAGCCAACAACTTTCAATCTATGAAAGTTGTGTAGGCTGGTCCTCCTGTGGGACACCTAGCAGCATGTATGGGGGCTGACTCTGATTCTTTATTGGTTTGGGGGACCCTACTCTTCATACTGGGTTGCCTTGCCCAGGCTTTATACATGTGGAGGTGCTTGATATGCCATGTTTTATTGATACCCAAAAGGAGACCTGCCCTTTTCTGGATGGAGACTGACAAGGAGGTGATTGGGGGTGGGAGGGGGAATAAGGGAGGGGGCTGGGGGAAAGATGGAGGGGCAAGGCTGTGACTGGGATGTAAAATAAATAGATAAATAAAAAAGGCTATGCCATGAAAGAAAAAAA
>PVIH01006733.1:0-107735 GCA_004025045.1 Sigmodon hispidus | reverse complement strand
AAAAAAAAAAAAAAAAAAAAAAAAAAAAAAAAAAAAAAAAAAAAAAAAAAAAAAAAAAAAAAAAAAAAAAAAAAAAAAAAAAAAAAAAAAAAAAAAAAAAAAAAAAAAAAAAAAAAAAAAAAAAAAAAAAAAAAAAAAAAAAAAAAAAAAAAAAAAAAAAAAAAAAAAAAAAAAAAAAAAAAAAAAAAAAAAAGAAAATATACATTAGGAACTCAAAAAACTAAACTAAAAGGAAAAAAGTCAATTTGAAAAAGAAGTGATGGAAGCCAACAGAATAAGAAGAAACACATATGGTTAGAAAAATCCTTTAAAAATTTAATAGCATCCTTAGCCACCAAAAAAATGGAGATTAAAACTATCTTAAGGTCCCACCTTACTGTAGTCAGATGGCCATCATCAAAAATACAAACAGCAACCAGGTGGTAGTGGTGCACATCTTTAATCCCAGCACTTGGGAGGCAAAGGCAAGAGATTTCTGTGAGTTTGAGGCTAGACTGGTCTACAGAATGAGTTCCAGAACAACTAAGGCTACACAGAGAAACTCTTATCTTAGAAACAAACAAACAAGCAAACAAATAAAAATACAAACAACAAATGATGGTAGGAATGTAAACTAGTGAAGCCACTTTGGCAATCAATCTAGAAAACTAGAAACATAACCACCATCTGCCCAAGCTATACTGCTCCTGGGTGCATACCCAGAAGAATTTATATCTCACTCAAAGATGTCTGCACATTCATGCTCATTTCAGCTCTATTTACAGTAGCCAGGCAATGAAACCAGCCTGTCCATCAACTGATGAATAGATAATGAAAATATGACATATACACAATGTAATTTTGTTTAGCTATAAAGAAAAATAAAATGATAAAATTGGCAGGTAGATAGATGAAACTGGAAAACACTATACTGAGTGAGGAAACTCAGGCCCAGATAAACAAATAGTTCATGTTCTTGCACATATGTGGACCCTGGACTTGACTCTTTAGTTCTGTGTGTTTAACCTGGAGTACACGAAAAAATCGGGAAACTGGAAAGGGGGGTGAAGGAGGGAGTTGTCTTGAGGAACAGGGCACAGCAGTATACAGGTGAATGAGGATGGAGATGTAGAATACTAGGGGTAGAAAGGGGCAAACGGGAAGAGGGTTTGGAATCTGCAGATGTAATTTATATGATTACTCAACTTAAAAACATAAAGGAGAGTTTGGGGGAAGATATCCTACAAAGCTAGATAATGTTAGTCCTGGAAGCAATGTGTTACTAAACAAAAACCCCAGTGACTAGTGTGGCCTATTTCTATAGGAGTTGTTATTCAGAGAGGCCCCAGGTGCTTGCCATTTTCTTGATTGTCCACAAGAAGTAATCAGTAAGATTGAATTGCTGAAAATACTACATATCCTGAAGATAAAATATAGAGGAATCTAACTGTAAGTGAGCTGGAAACTTCTATCCTGCTTGTCAACTTTTGAGGTGCCAAACAGGCACTGTGCAGGCTCCTGGGAGGTGTCTTCATTTGGTTACTACCACAATGGTGAGACGTTATGACAAAAAACAAATTGAGGAGGAAAGGGTTTATTTGGTTTAGGCTTCCATATCCATCGTCCATCACTAAAGGAAGTCAGGTCAGGAACTCAAACTGGGTGAGAATCTGGAGACAGGAGCTGATATAGAAGCATGGAGGGATGCTGTTAACTGCCTGGCTCCTTTTTATTATAGATATGCAAGTGTGGCTACTCACTGTTGATACTAGTCAATCCAGAAATCTCTGCCAAAGCTCTTAGTCTATAACCCTTCAATTTAGCCTCAGGCATTATCTATCTATCTATCTATCTATCTATCTATCTATCTATCTATTTATTTATTTATTTATAAGGGCAAAAAAGCAGCCACATTCTTCACCAAAATACCACAAGATTGGTCTCTAGGCCACATACCAATATTATTCTCCTCTGACACCTCTTAAATCACGCCCCCACAGTTCAAATCACCCTCAGCACCATTGTCCTACATGCTCCTACTAAGGATAGCCCATTAAGGTCTGCTCGCAATGTCTGATCACTTCCTAGTCCAAAGTCCCAAAGTGTTCCATATTCTTCCAAACAAAAGCATGGTCATGCCTATCACAGCAGTACTCCCTGGCACCAACTTCTGTCCTAGTTAGGATTTCTATTGTTGTGAAAAAAAACCATGGCCATGACAATGGTAGGAAGCATGGTGGCATACAGGCAGATATGGTGCTGGAGAAGGAGCCAGAAGTTCTGCACCTGGATCATCAGGCAATAGGAAGAGAGTGAAACTGGGCCTGGCTTGGGCTTCTGAAACCTCAAAGCCCACCCCTACAGTGACACACTTCCTCCAGCAAGACCACACCCATTCCAACAAGGCCACACCTCCTGATAGTGCCACTTCACATGGGCCTGTGATGATCATTTTAATTCAAACCACCATAAGGCAATTCTGGTTTTCCCAAGCTGTGAACTCTATAAACTACAAAACCAAACAGCCAGCCAAGATGGTCTCAATAGTGCATAGGAGTAACCAACTGCTCTCTGATTGGAGTTGAAGTTTTCTCCACTAGAGTCAAACCTGATCAAGAATCCATGACTACTGTGGTGGTTTGCAAAGGAATGGCCCCCATAGGTTCAGATGCTTAGTCACCAGAGAGTGGAACTATTTGATAGGATTTAAAAGATTAGGAGCTATGGCCCTGTTAGAAGAAGTGTGTCACTGCAGGTTGACTTGAGGTCTCAAAGGCCCAAGTCAGGCCCAATATTGCTCTCTCTGCCTGTGGATCAGGAAGTAATTTTTAACTATGTCTACAGCGTCATGCCTGCCACCATCCTTGCAGCCATGATGACAATAGACTAAGTCTGTGAACTGTAAGCAAGCCCCAATTAAATGCTTTCTTTTATAAGAACTGCAGTGTCTCTTTACAGCAGTAGAATAGAATACTAAGAAACTAGCTTATAAACATCTATGTCTAAATCTGTAGAAAAAGCTGTTCTTAATTTATCAGACAAACCTCTTTGTAGTGAATGGAGGCAAATGCAGGGATCTGTCCTTACACAAGATGCTGTAAACAAAGGGAGGACAGTTGAGCGCTCACCCCTAAACAAGGCATTTAGAACACCTCCTTTAAGGCTTAGAAACCATTTCAGAAGAGGCTTCTTAAAGAGTTTCAGAACTAGCGGCTGGAGAGATGGCTCAGCAGTTAAGAGCACTGACTGTTCTTCTGGAAGACCTGAGTTCAATTCCCAGCATCCACATGGCAGCTAACTACTGTCTATAATTCCAAGATCTGACATCCTTACACAGTTATACATGCAGGCAAAACACCAATTTACACAAAATAAGAATAAAATATTTTAAATAGTTTCAGAAGATAGAAAGAAGGGATGAAGCTATTTTATGATTGTGACCACAGCAGCTGCACATTCTAGACCTGAGCCCAGCCAGGCGGGGCTCACCCACCAGTCAGCTAAGAGCAAGGAAAGAACCTCTGATTGATGAACTATCGGCAGCTCACAGATTGTGGGAGCAAGGAGGCATAGTGTCTATTGTGTCTCCAATAAGTGACCCCACCAGGTCACTTATTGATAGTTTCAAACACATGACCATGGAGATGGCCCTGGTTAAACTCCATAGAAAATAAAATAAAACAAAAAGAGTAAGTAAAAGGAAAATGATTTGTAGGAAAGATGTGGGCTGGGGAGGAGACCTGAGAGACAGGAGGGAGAGTTACTAGAATGCATTTCTCTGTGTGTGTGTGTGTGTGTGTGTGTGTGTGTGTGTCCATAATCCATTCTAGTATGAAATTATCAGTGAACAAAAATTCTGATTAAAAGAGTGAAGTGCACTTTCCACTTTCTGTTGTTTTAATTTTTTATTGCATTTTATTGACTTACTATGGAGGTGGGATGCTGCCCATGGTACACATGTCAGAGGGCAGTTGTTTCTCTCCTCCCACTCATCAGGCTTATGACAACCAGCTTTGCCAGCTGAGTCATCTTTCCCAGTCCACTTCCAGTTCAGAGTGACCACCTCCCTACTTTAGATCATAGACCTACTCAAGTAGACTGTCCGGAAAGGAAGATGAGTAGTATATATTTAATTTTCTTGATAATCAGCTTGTTTGAGAAATCACCATCAGTGAAGGATGTGAAAAGGAAATGATACCTAGTAACATGTGCGGTGACATTTTATGTACCCTCTAAGAAATAAATTGCCTGGAGATCAGAGGACCAGTCACAGAGTTAGCCATAGAGGTCAGGCGGTGGTGGCACACACCTTTAATCCCAGCACTAGGAAAGTGGAGACAGGAAGCTGGGGAGGGGGTATTGCTGGGCAGAGAGAGGAGTGTAAGGCTGGAGGAGAAGGCTTTCCTAGCTCTAGGCTTCCCTTCTGTTTTGGTCCTTTGCTTCCCTCTGCAGTCTGAGGATTTTTGAGACGGGGATCTACCCCTTTCAGCCTGAGGATTCAGTAGTGGTGAGAAGTTTCTCTAGTGGCTTTTCCCTCTATCTCTCTGATCTTTCAACATTTACCCCAATATCTGGCTCTAGGTTTTTATTAAGACCAAATGGGACTCATGCAACAAACATGAGGTCAGTAAATAGTATGACTTTTTGGCTTCACATCCAAGACATCTTGTACCTTTTGTCTAATCCTATTTTACCCATAGGCTTAGCCACCTTTATAAATTGTTAAAGCTAATTAATAGCCATCTACCTGGGCTCCCTTATTCCACCCATGCACTTATGCAGAATGCATTACGTGTGTGTGTGTGTGTGTGTGTGTGTGTGTGTGTGTGTGTGTAAGTGGACAAAACAATTCATTCAAATATAAAACAGATTGTATAGCTTCTTGCTTAAAATATCTCTCAAACAATACTGTGGTAGTTTTAAATAAGTACATAAGTTCACACTCTTCTCTTGAAAAGAGGAATATGATCCCTTCCCCTCGACAGTGGGCTGTGCTTAGAGACCAGCATGTAAGAAATAAAAGGTTGCAAAGCATCATGGGTAGTGTCTGAGGTTAGGGCATGAGACATGCAGTGATTTCCTTATTTTCTTTTCTTGGCTTACTTACTTAGAGGAAGTCAGCTGCCATGTCCTGACAGTATTCAAGGAAGTCTCTAGAAAGACTCACGTGGCAAGAAATGAAGCCTACAGCCAACATCCTGCAAGAAATTGAATTTTCCACCAATAAATATATAATAAGCCACCTCAGAGGTGCATCTCCCTGTCTTAGCCAACAGCTTCATGTCAGTGGCTAATAGACTCAACAGTGAACCCACCACACTGTACTTATTCCAAATTTCTGATACACAGGGGAAAAAGTGGAGTGATAAATATTGATTTTAAGCTTCCACATTGGGGTGGGGTTGAAAAGCAATAGTTAATGCATTTCTAATATAGTCTAATATAGTCCAAACTCCTTGCTATGGTCTGCATGGGCTTGCATACTCAGGGCCATATCAACAAAGGATGGGAATCACATGAGGAGAGCAGAGAAGCAGCAAGGCACCCAGCAAGCGAGGCATGTCTGAGCCGTCTCTTTGTCATGAAGAAAATACAAGGCTTTATTACGTATGTAAGTCACTGCATTTGGAGGTTTTTCATCGCAGTCTTCTTTCATACCCTGAAGTTGCTCACCACATTCTAACGATCTTTTCTCTTCTGCTACCCTGAAATCTCTGTATCTGCTAGTCTGTTTGGGATGCTTCCCTCAGGTCTTTGTAAGGCTGCTCCTTGCAATTAGATTTCACTATTTTATTTAAAGGAACCTTGGTTTTCTACCCCAAAAGTGGGAGCATTCTTTTTTATGGCTGTCTTCTGCATCTGAAATGTTCTCATCTAGCTGGCATTTGCTACTCCATAGGATCAAGAACCATGGATGCTGTTTCCTGATGATTTCCAGTAACAAGAAAGGACATTACTATAGCAGATGCTATGTAAAATTTGAAAAAGCCAAATGATTAATAATTAATAGTTAAGAATGTTGTGAAACAATGAAGTACTATTCAGCAGTTAAAAAAAAAAAAAACGACATTCTGAAATTTACAGACAAATGGATGGATCTGGAGAGTATCATCCTAAGTGAGGTAACACAGACCCAGAAAGATAGACATGATATGAACTCATTCATAAGTGGATTTTAGACATAAAGCAAAAGATAAACAGGCTACAACCCATACCCTTCCCAGCAGCTATACAACAGGAGAAAGCTAAGAGAGACATCCATAGATACCCCTGGGAAGGGGAAATACAGAAGATCTCCTGAGAAAATTGCAATTATATGGGGTGATGGGGAGCAAAGGGAGGTGAGAAGAAAACATGAGAGAATGGGATGGTAGAGGGAGGGGAAGCAACAGAGAGGGAGAGCAAAAAAGTGGATATCCTGACAGAGGGAGATTGTGGGATTAGGGAGAAACCTGGTGCTAGAAAAATACCCAAGAACTCACAAAATAAGCCCAGCTAAAACCAGGTAATAGTGGAGAGGGTACCTGTGGTGATATGTTACATATTTAATAAAACTTGAAATATCCAGAGATCAACACACAGTCAAAACCTAGGCAGACAGCTCAGGAATTTTTTGATCTTTGAGTACAAGGCCAAACAGCTGTGCTTCAGTAGCACGCACCTTTAATCCCAGCACAGGGAAAGCCTGGGAATGATGACCTAAACCCTTAATCCCATAACTCCAGAGACAGAACTTTCTGTGTTTCTGTGAGTTCAAGGCTGACTACCAAATAGGGTAGTTTAGGCCTTTAATCCTAACCTGGATGGGATATAGCTGGCGAGAAGGGTATTTAAGGTGGGTAGAAAACCAGCAGACAGAAGCAACCAGGATCGAGGCTGAGGAAGTTGGGAAATAGCTGGGTGAGATTTGACTGTGGTGTTTCCTCTCTCTGATATTTCAGCCTTTCCCTGATATTTGGCTCTGAGTCTCTTTCAATTCAATCCAAATTTGTGCTACAGGTGCCTAAACTGGCCTTTATTAGTATATGAATGACCACCCCAGTTGCCATTATATAACCCTCATCCAGCAGCTAATGAAGGCACACACAGAAATCCATAGCTAAACACCTGCAGAGATTGTATTAGCAGAGCGATCAGGGTCAGACCTGTGAGGAGACCCGTGAAGTAGGCTGTCCTGTGCTGTTGGGAGCTCACAGACTCTGAAATAACAGCTGAGGAACCTTCATAGAGTGGATCTGGACCCTCTGAACGTAGATGACAGCGGAAAGGTGTGGGCAATTTGTGGCGCCTCCTGCACTTGAACCAAAGTCTATTCCAGGCCCATGAACTGACATTTTGGAGCCCATGCCTACTGGGAAACACCTTTCTCTGCCTTAATACCCTGGGGAGGAACACAGTCCAACCTCAGCTGGATCCAGACCTAACTGTCTCACCTTGAGGTTCCTTGCATTTTCTGCGAAGTGAACTTGGGAGAAGAGGAGGGTACGACTGGGTAGGATAGGGAGCAGTGGTGGGTATGAAAAAAATTAAGAAAAGAATGTTGTGAACACTGTCCACCAATCACTTGCCCATAACTCAACTTCCTTTATCTACAAAGGTAGGTAAAATAATGATTTAACTAAGGGTTAAGAGAAAGGTGTCAACATGTCTCCCTTACCTCCGTCATCAAGTGTTTGATTTAAGAAGAGGAAAATCCCAAAGAAACAATGACAAGTCTCCATTTTTTGTAATGCTCCACCAGAAAAAGAAAAAGGAAAGAAAGGAGAGGAGCTTATAAAAAATATTATGCCTAGAGGATGGACATGGTCTGTTACACTGACTCTAAGATGCCAGCCATTGTGAAACACACCATTGTCTTTCTTATGTACCACGAGAAAAGGAAAAATGTTGCCATGGTAAATTTCGTTGCTGTTCCCAATGTTTGTCCCCACGTGCCTTCTCAGCTTCCCAGTGGGTAGAGCACACATCTGCACTCCATTGTCAGGCCTGGACATGTGATTTGCTTTGGCCAATTAAATGCAGGTGGATATGACAAAGACCATATGTGCTGGTTGGGTTTGTCAACTTGACACAAGCTAGAGTCACCTGGCACTGGGGGACCTCAATCGAGGCAGTGCCCTGTCAGACAAGCCTGTGGGCAGGTCTGTGGAGGCTTGCTTGACTGATGGTTGATGTGGGAAGGTCTAGCCTCAGCTGGGCTCGTGTTGTTTATACAGGTTGAGTCAGCTATGGGAAATGGGCTAGTGAGCCACGCTCCTCCATGGTCTCTGCTTCAGTGTCTGCCTCCAGGTTCCTGCTGGAACTCTTGCTCACGTCCTTCAGTGATAGACTGTGATGTGGAAGTGTAAGAGGGATAGACACATTTCTACCTAGAGTTGTTCTTGGTCATGGTGCTTTCTCATAGAAACAGAAGCCAACTATGACCCCTTAGCCAAGCAACGTTATATATGTTCATAAAGCTTGAATCAGCTTTTGTTACTCCACCCAAAGAGTCCAAGATTGTAGTTAGTCCTGTCTGGGTTCTAAAATAACATGTTTAACTAAGTTAAGCTAAGCCCTGCCGAACCCAGACAAACCAATCACAGCAGAAGCCAATGGAGCCTAGGCGCGTGCACACAAATAGGCATCGGTGAAAGCTACTGAGATACTGATAATCGATAACAAACACTGTAGTAATTAAACTACTACTTACCATCTATTGGAGGTTACACTTTGATTTCAGAGATATAAAACTGTGATCAAACTCCTATCTTTGACTCCATAGAATATAGTATGTGTCACACATATATATCAGAACAAGATATATTCTCAGTTGTTTGGGCATTTCATATATGATATTGTAGCACTCACATTTATAAAGAGAGTTTTCTTGATAAGTACCTTTTCTTTTTAGAATATCATGCAACATTGCAGCCTCGGGTCCCAACTGAAATGGAAAGTGAAATAAAGGGATGTAAAGTTCAAGCCCAAGAAGGTCAGCTGTGGCTTCCAAAGAGTTTTCTCCTATCCCCACTCCATACAATTGCATACGACTTCTGACTTATATAGCAAAGACTTCCTCCTCTTTATTTCCTGCTCCATAGCCCAGACAGCCAGATGCAAGTGTTCTCTGGGGAAATCATAGAAGTAAGGCAGGACAAATGGAGCTCAAAGCTGGTGGTGTGAGCACAAGGCTGAATGTTTGAATGTATTCATGAGAACTGGATTTCCTTCGTGCAAACGAGAGGACCAGTAATTATCAAAGTAACACTAGAACATTAATCCTCACTGAACAGAGCATTAGCTCTATCCCGAGCACCATGCTAAATGACTTACATAAATCATCTCATTTAGTCAAGTCAGTAGTTTTGTGTATTAGTGAGTTTTTACTACTCTAAAGTAACTCACTGTGGCAAACCACTCAAAAAACCAGCAATGTAAGAATGGCAGCTCCACGTCATGTCAGTTTCCAGGCCCACTAGGTTTCTGTGTTCTAGGCTGGGCTCCCATGCACAACTCTTGCTGAGGCTGTGGGCTGCTCAACCCAGGATACATGACAAGTCGAGTCTGCTCGTATCCTTTTACAGCTACCTGAGGCATGTTCTTCTCATGGTGCAGGTAGAAGTGCATGAAAGTCAATGGAATACATGATGCCAGGCATAGAGTCAGCACACATGTAACTTCTAACAACATTCTGTTAGTGAAGACTGAAGAAATAATATTCTACTTCAAGAGAAATAGGGGTAAATAGTTATCAAACTAAAATTAAAAAATAAATAAAATCACTATAAGGGAAGTGGGCATTTTATATCTTTTTAAATTTTTATTCATTTTCTCTTTTCTTTTTTCTTGTGTGTGTGTGTATGTGTGTGTTTTTGTGTTTTACATGTGAAGAAACTAAGGCTCAGAAGGCCAGATGACTTTGCTCACAGTCAAGAAATAATGAAACCAGGATTGGAATCCATCGTATTTGATTCTAGAGCCTTGGATCTTAGCTATTCTGTATGGCTTTCACACTCCAAACTCCAAAAGTCATTACAAAAAAAGATGAAAAATTTAAGAATACATATAAAAGGACAGCAATGTTGATTTTGTAATAAGAAATCAGACTCGAGGAAAATAAATAGGCAAAATAAAACAGCAGCTATTTTGAGAGTCTAGTCAATGAAGACGTTTTTCTCATTTGCTTTCCTGGCTGCAAAGGGATAGAGTAGGATTCCACTGAAGGATGTGGCTTCTTTTATTTTTAGAATCCCTCCATACAAACATATTAACATTTTATCTGCTTAAACACTACCTTTGTGCTTATTTCTGTCCACCTACTTTGAGAGGGAAACCTTATTTATTCTGATAATTATAAGTAACCTATAAAGTAATTACAAAGTGTCTCCTCATTCAAGCACTCTGGGGCTGCTTTGGCAGCCATTAAATCAACATTAAAAACACTAAAAATGAAGTCCAATTAAAAATGCAGATTTAAGTCCTCAAAGGCATACAAAGGGTTCAGTCAGTATAAAAAGAAAGGAACGGAGGGAGGGAGGAAGGAAGGAAAAAAGGAAGGAAGGAACTCTGAAGCATGGTTATAGAAT
The DNA here is from genome assembly GCA_004025045.1 of Sigmodon hispidus. Taxonomy (NCBI): domain Eukaryota; kingdom Metazoa; phylum Chordata; class Mammalia; order Rodentia; family Cricetidae; genus Sigmodon; species Sigmodon hispidus. The sequence goes on along the minus strand of PVIH01006733.1, from coordinate 97,188 downwards.
ATGAGAACCAAGTATAAATGTCACAAATAAGTCCTGTGGAAATATTTTTAAGGAAAGGAGTGGGGGAATCAATGAACAGCTGGTAACACACCCAGAAGATTTCTGAAGACAGATGCTGGCCAGATCCTTGCAGCACAGGATTCTCGAATGCCCACAGAGAGCTCCTTCTGCTTATTACATCACAACCACTTGAATTTCTTTGTTTGTTTGTTTTGTTTTTGAAGCAGGGTTTTTTTGTTTTGTTTTGTTTTTTTAATAGCCCTGGCTGTCCCTCTAACTCACTCTGTAAACCAGGCTGGCCTTGAACTCAGAGGTCAGCCTACCTCTGCCTCCCAAGTGCTAGGATCAAAGACGTGCACCACCACTACCCGGCTCCACTTTAATTTTTTAAGCAGTTAAGGACTTATTTTCCTATGTGGATGTGTGCGCATGTCCACAGGCATTTATACAGAGATCAGAGGACGCCTCTCAGGAGTTGTTTTTCTCCTTTGGCATGTCGGTTCCAGAGATGGAGCTCAGCTGGTGAGGTGGAATGCTTTGCTCCTTGGGCCATGGCACTGGGCACCACAGCTACTTTAGAAGCATTATTTTCTTCTTACTCCAGAAGCGAAACAATCTAATGTTGTGTGACAGAATCTTAGTGTTACAAGAAATACCCAGACCTACTGTGAGACCCATTTCTCTAGCCTGCTTATTGTTAATGACATTTCCAATTGCAGCTGCAGCAGCTTACCACCCAGAGCAGGGGTGAAGTCAGTCATCTTCCAAAATATAAAACCAAGTATTTATAAACTGAAGGAAGCAAATTATAGAAAGACCTTTCTGAAGCCATTTAAATAATAAGAAATTTGGTGATTTTTTTTTTTAGGCACAAATGCCCTGCAGTTACTTTTTTTTAAGTGTTTATTTTTTAAATATTTGTGTTGTTATATTATCTGAGATTTGATTAAAAATTTCCAGCATTGTTGGAAAGAGAAATACAAAAGGCTGATAATTGCCCAAACTAAGTGCGTAAATGCCTGTTGCTCTATTTTTTCTTCGTTTTGTGTGAAGTTTACATTTTTCTACATTACAGCTAGGGAGATGGTTCCGTGGTTAAGAGCACGTAATGCTCTTCCAGAGGACTGAGTTCTATTCCCAGCACCCATGTCAAGTGACTCATAACTGCCTGTAACTCCAGCTCAGACACTACAAAATTTGTCGTCTCCTTAGGCATTGCACTCATATGCACATACCCATGCATATGGTTTAAAACAAAATAAATCTTTTTTTAAGAAAAAATTAAACTAGGACAAAAATTATATATAATAAAATTAAGCAACAGCATGAGAAGCCTAGTGTGAAGATCTCCTCAGGCGTGGAGAGGCGACTCAGCAGTTAGGAGCATTTACTGTTCTTGCAGAGGACGGAGAAGGCAGATTCAGTTCCTAGCACTCATCTGGAAGCTCATATGGCACCCTGCCATTCCAGTCCCAGAGGATCCAATGCCCTATTCTAGCCTCCACAGGGCTTCTGCATAAATGTGGTACACATGCACACACTCAGACACACACACACATACATACACTCAGACACACACACATATGTATACACTCAGGCACACACACATATACATACACTCAGACACACACTCACACACACACATACGTATACACTCAGACACACATACACTCAGGCACACACACATATACATACACTCAGACACACACTCACACACACACATACATACACTCAGACACACACACACATACACTCAGACACACATACACATACACTCAGTCACACACACACACATACACTCATACATACACACCCACAAGTAAAAATTTTAAAAGATTTCTTTAATAATAAATAATAAACTCTAAAATAATATTATAAAAAGCTAGCATAATAGTTCATGCTTGTAATCCCAGCAATTTGGAAGACAAGACAGGTGGATTATGGTGAGCTCAATGCTAACCTGAACTGCATAGTGAGTTCCAGGTAAACCTGCGCTAGAGTTAGACCATGTCTCAAATTTTAAAAAATTAAATTAAGTTACAAAATTTAAGCCCTATAAGTGGGAACAGCCTTAAAACAAAATTACTGTGACATTCATAAGCATCACAACATTTCAATTGTCTGTTTGCATCTATGTGCTTATGATATGTGGGTAAATTGCATTATTTGTTCAGGAATTAAAAACAGCTGTCTTCCTAAAAGTTTAAGAAATAAAAAAGCTTCATATTTCTTTTTTGTTTGTTGGTAAAAAGCCCTTCCCTTGATCGAGTTCAAGGAGAGTTTGTATGATAATCTTACTCTATTCCAGCCACTGAGCTAGGTTCCTTATATTTATGAGCTCATGCTAATCTTAATAATTGACCATTGATAGTGCTTATTATTATTCTTCCCAGTTTACAAACGAGAGAACTACAGTACTGGTAGTCTAGAGGATTTTTCAACATTGCATTACTAGTTAATTGCAAAGCTGGATTCAAGCACAGGGCATCTGGCTCCCATGTCTGACCTCTTAATCACCAAGCTCTGTCACTGTCCATGGAAAGAACAGCTTTTGTAGTTATTCTTTGTTTAGACTTTAGAGACATAGTCTCTTTTATTCTTGGAAAAATAAAGTGAGTCTTAGTGCTTTTGGCATCAGCATATTCCTTTTATTTTGCTATGCACTTCAAACCAATTACTCCCAACATAGCCCTACAAGCCCTATAATGTTCAAACATATTTACTACAGATGTTTATTTATGGCATGATTTCAAAAAAACAGAACACAGCAGAGTTCCTCCGGGTGATTTAAACAAAGCCAACCTTAAGAAACAGCCTTGATACTACAATAGTTGACAGTGCTTTCGTGTGTTTCTGGGAACCAGCCAGAAACATGATTTGCCCTCACCACCTGATTTTCTCAAATGACCTTTAGCAAATTCTTTTCAGCCCATCAAGTTGATATCACTGCTTTCATATTAGCAATGTTAATAACAGTAAAGTCTCCCTCCCTTTCTGTCTCTCTTGTGTGTACTGTGTGTGTGCCTCTTGCTTACAGAGGCCACAAGAGGGCACTAGATTCCTCTGGAACTGGAGTTGTAAGCCACAGGGGTGCTGGGAACTGCACTGGGGCTCTCTGCAAAAACAACAAGTTCTTCAACAAAAGCAGAGCCATAGTTAATTTTAGAAAGGAGTTTGAGTGGTACATAGTACTTCACTGAAGTGGGCACTGAACTTATCAACAAAAAAACTTGACTGTCTTTTTCATAAATGTGTAAAAAGTGATTTCTTAGCAATATCTGATGTGGTTTGTGTGTGTGTGTGTGTGTGTGTGTGTGTGTGTGTATAACCCTGACTGAAAGATTGTTCAGTGTTAGGAAAAAATGTGTTTTAAGACAGAAGAAATTTGTTCATATTCTTTAGGAGCTGTATACTCTTGGGCTTCATTTGTTATGATGCGAAGGCACTATATAATTGTGTGTGTGTGCGTGCATGTATTCCTAACTTCCCTTTACCTCATATTACATTCTATACAACAAAAATAGAATATGAACTCACCAGAATTCTAGGAACTGGAGCTTTATCTATCTTTCTAAAAAAGAAAGATAGAGAAGAGAAGCAAAGAAAAAGTGGAGAGGAGGAGGAAGACAGGAGAGGATGGAATGGGGGAAGGAAGGAAACAACAGTAAAAAGCTAGATCCTCATTTAGAACAGCAGTCCCACCTGCCTTCCTACTAGAAACTCCTGGGGAGTACTTAAAAAATACTGATATCTGCTCCTCAAGCCTAGAAACTGACCCAGATGGTGCGGTAACATTTAAGACTCATTTCAAAAAGTGTCTAAGATAGACTGAGCGAAGATGGGGAAGAAGAGTAGGGACTTAGTTCATCCGTTTATTATCCATTCAACTGACCACAGATGCTATATGGTACCAACAAAAGCAGTACTGGGCACTTGGGAGGCAGTGGCAGATGCAATGTCTGAAGACTCATGCTAGGTAGACTTGGTGATGTATTTATCATCCCAGCATGTGGGTGGTAGAGGCAGGAGAGGGACAAGTTCAAGGTCATCCTTGACTGTATAGCAAGCTCAAGGACAGCTACACCAGAATCTGTCTCAAATAAACAAAGAGAGGAAATGCAGCACAGAAGATGCTCTCTGAAATCCTCTACTACGTACACTTCAGATCGGAACCAAGGCTAACATTAAGACCAGTCACTGAGGAGAGGAAGAAAACACAGAGAAGAAAATTACCCCAAGCATCGTCTACTAGTTAATTTTGTTTAAAATCATTTTGGCTCTTAAAAGGACCCAAGGGACCACCTACTTTTGTTTTTACAGACTAGTAATTTCAAACTCAGAGGAGCAAAATGATGAGCCTTATGACCATGTAGTTATTCAGCACAGGGCTGTAAAACCCAGGTGACGGGCCTTTTATAATACTGTCTATGTTCAAGTGAAAACCTCAGCAGAAATCTTCCCCATCCAAGTTTTTAAAGAAAATAGATCCCTGGCAAGAGTCGGTGAAAGAAAGGGACCAACTTCTCCTGTTGAGCTAATCCTAGTGTGAAATTAACTAGCAGCCTGGCTAGTCAATTTCACACTGCAGCCCTGTAGGAAGGCAACCTAGAAAAGGGAGCACAGGTCTTGGTCCATTTCCTCCCTAAATACAGTAGTTCTAAGGTCAAACGCTCCGAACATTAGAAAGAAATGGTAAGAAAAAGCTGTTGTGACGATGAGAAATGAGAATGTAGGGAGGAAAAGGCATATTGAAGAGTCGTGGATTTAAACACTTTCCCCTTATTTTCATGAAGAAAATGAAAAGATGAAAGTGAAGCCCTACAGCAGTGAAGTCCCATATACCAGTGTATTGGAAGAAGTTTGACCATATCAAGTTTTGAAGCAATCTGATCAACAGGATTCCTCATAAATGGCTGATAAAGTTTAAACTGAAAAGGCTATAAACAAAAGCAGATTCCATTGCTAACTATAATCTTTTGCCGTATGCACCTGGACACAATCATAAACCTGTTTATGATGGTATTCTTTTGCCAGGAAAAAAAAAAAGGTCTGGAAACATGCTGGGGTGATGATATGGTGGATAAATCACGTGCTGAGCAAGTGCTGGGGTTAGAGTTTGGATTCCCTGATAGTGTCAGGAAGGCACGATGGTGATGACCTGCAGTCCCAGTGCTCAGAAAGGGAGGTAAGAGTTCCGGGAAAAATGCCTAGCTAGTGGAGCTAAATTGTCAGGCTCTGGGTTTTCGGGTTCTGACCCACTTCCTGGAGCCCTGCTCAATAAGCAATAACCTGGCCTGTCCAGTGTCCTGATGTCAAGCTCCATTTAAAAAGACCCCTATGCTTCCCTTCTTCCCCTTGTGTTCCCCTCTTCTCTCAGCCCGGGTGTCTCTTTCCATAGCCCACACCCATGCTGACCATCATGCTGCCTGCATGCATGGGGCCAGGTACAGGTACTGTCCTATAATAACATAACACTGATGTCAGATCTAGCTGATGAATTATCTGGGTAGTTAGGGGCAGACACGAAGTTGAAGATATAGGGAGAGACCCTGTGGTTCAAAACCACAAAGACCTCTTTATTTCTGAAAGAGCTTATATACACATTCAAGCCAAGTTTCAAACAAAGCACAGTACAAACATTCAAACACTATCTTTAAAAGAAAAAAACCCATACTGTCCTTAAGTCAGACAACAGATGACTTCACTATCACATCATATGTCTTTACTAGCTCAAGTAACAAGATACTAAGTTTTTTCTCAAAAGGTAATCAGACTAGTCCCACAGTCATCAAGGCTAAAATAAAAAACAAACTAAACGCATTTAAACTCTAAAATAACTGAGTCACTCATTCTGTCCCATGGGTCTTTTAGATTTAAACAGCTTTTTCATTTCTGAGACCACAGGCTATTTCAGGTTCATTACATACTGTCTGTCCCATCATGCAATCCACTATTCCTGCAAAGTACCTCCTTACTTTCTCTTATTTTACTTTATTTTTGGAGATCTATAAATGTATATAATGTATTACTCTTTTTTAAAAGATTTATTTATTATGTACACTGTACACAGAAGAGGGTACCAGATGTCATTACGGATGGTTGTGAGCCAACATGTGGTTGCTGGGAAATGAACCCAGGACCTCTGGAAGAACAGTCAGTGCTCCCAACCTCTGAGCCATCTCTCCAGCCCTCCACTATAACTCTTTAACTCTGTGAGTCAATATAAAAAACGAAGACACTATATATACTCCCACATGATAGGTCCAGCTAGATTTTCTGCCTAAGTAAATAAAGTGTGGAGTGATCAAGAAGACAGTCAACTTCCATGTGAATGTATATGATATGCATTAGGAACCTATACACATGTGCTCCCCTACATGAGAACATGCATATGTACATGTATTTGCACCACACACACTATATACATATTTATGTATGTATATAAATACATACAAAATATATATTTGCTTGTTGGAGAATATCTAGATTGTATATGGAAGTAATTCAAATATTCTCCAAGTGAATGGAGAAAGTGTAGTGTTGTCACGCCATGAACGCTACTTAGCAGTGACAAATGAACTGCCATTATATACATCGCTACAGGTGAATCTCAGCAAAATAATGTTGACTAAACAGAAAAGATAAAATGGCCACTAGCAAGCTGGAGAGATGGCTCAGGGGTTAAGAGCACTGACTGTTCTTCCGGAGGACCTGAGTTTGATTCCCAGCATCCACAGCAGCTAACAACTGTCTGTAATTCCAAGTTCTGACACCCTTACACAGTTATACATGCAGGCAAAACACCGATTCACATTAAAAAATGCCATTAGCATGGAACTTCCATTTTAAGTTAAAAATAGCAAGCCAAATGATATGTTTTTAGGAATATATATATTATTAAATAATATTTTTAAGGAATAATAAAAGATAAGGACAACTTCAGGGTAGAGTGTGAAAAGGAATAGAACTGAAAGCTTCTCCAGTGAGAGCACTAACTTATTGTCAATATCTTGTGTTAGTAGCAGGTTCACTTTATGAAATGATATGAAGTTTAATAGATAATTGTGTTAGTTATTGCAATTTAACAAATTAATTATTTAGCAACTTAAACCAATAAACCTTTGTTAGTTGTAGATAATTAGGAAGGTTCGGAATCTGGGTGCATCTCACCTGGTTGTGTTTGGTTTGGGTAACTTGTCAGACAGAGCTTCTACCCAGAAGGAGCTGGAAGCTCTGCTTCTAAGATGGCTCATTTATGTTGTTGCGTGGGGTCTTAGTCTAGCCCTGGCCTCTAGAATTGTGATGTGGCTTCCCTAAGCAAAGTGCGCGTGTGTGTGTGTGTGTGTGTGTGTGTGTGTGTGTGTGTGTGTGTGCGTGCGCGCGCGGGTGTATATATAGAGAGAAGATGGAGGCAAACACACACACACACACACACACACACACACACACACACACAGAGAGAGAGAGAGAGAGAGAGAGAGAGAGAGAGAGAGAGAGAACGAGCAATATAATTCCTAAGGTGGAAGCTTTGATGTCTTCTTGTTTGAGACGGGGCCTCTCTGCATATCTCTGGCTGCCCTGGAACTCAGTATATAGACCAGGCTGGACTGTGAAGAGCTCCTCCTGCCTCTGTTTCCCAGGTGCTGGGAGTAAAGTCGTAGGCCACCACATCAAGCTTAAAAAGCTAACACTAGAAGTAAAATGTTGTGTCTGTGGATGCTACTGATCACAATGACGGGCCCTTGGTCAATTCAGAAGAATAATGTCCCCAGAACCAGGGGCTGCTGGCACCATACAAGTATCAGTTATAAAACTAGGTCAAGAAAAATCATGTGTACCTGATTGGAAAATAAACGCATAAATATATGAAATATAGTATACTTTAAAAGTAATATGACACAGGAGAGAAATGATCTGACTCTTCCATTTCCTAATTTTTTTCCTTTAGTCAAATTATTTGACTTCCTTTTGTTTGTAAAATCGAGATGATGACACGTATTTGCTATTTCCAGTCTTTAAAGCCCTGCTGGGCATGGGATACATACTGCACTCCTATCTCCTGTAAGGCTGAGGGAGGAGTCTTAGAAGTTTGACACCAGCTTGGGCTATCTAGTGACACCTGTCTCCAAAACAATTATGTTTTTTCACAAAAATATCTGCACATACAATAGAATGGTAAAACAAACACCATTTGCCTAGAAACCAAAATCAAAAGTGTCTTGGATTTTAGAGTACTTGTTTTATCTCTCTCTCTCTCTATCTATCTATCTATCTATCTATCTATCTATCTATCTATCTATTTAAGTGAGTAAGTAAGAATTTCATGAAGTTGCTCAACCAGGCCTGAATTTATTCTGAAGCCCAGGGAGGCTTCATTTCGGATCCTCCTGCTCTTCCTTGCAAGTAGGTAGGATCACAGGCCTAGGCCTGCAGATTCTGGTTTCTATTGTACCCTCAGGCAAATTTCTGATACTGCTATCTGATTCTTATATGGTTTAGTGCACATCATTTTAAAATGCTGACATTTTTCTTATAGACGTACACCAATTAATAATCCCCTTTTTGATATATCAAAATCATATTTACATTTCTTTGAATTTTTGTTGTTAGAGTGAGGTCCAAACAAGTTTGTATGTTGCACATGGTTAGTTAGTTATCTTTAAAACTCGATGTAGGGGAATCTCCTTTTCTCCTCGTCTATTGGAGAAACTCTGCAGCTTGCCTATATTTATCCCATGGCTGGAATGTTGGTTGGCTTCCTCAATATGACATTTAATTCTTCTACTACCCCTACAATTGTTAAAAACTGGAAACTAGAGAGTTGATGAGATCCAGATTAAACAATTTTTAATAAACTGTCACTTAGGTGACATCTGTTTCATGATGCTCCTCATCAGGAGGAAGCTTGAATCAACAAATCCACAAAGAATTGCAAAATGCTAGTTCCCTAATTCTACCCTTTCTGTTTTATTCAGTGCAATTATTTTATAAAGAATCTATTCTCATTGATCTAGGCAAGTAGGTTATTCCACTAATAGGGGCCTGTTCCTTGTTTTACATCTTCCCAACCCACCTTTGCTATGGCCATTTCTGTGGCTACCTGTTTCTTATAAACATTACTCAATAGCATCTCTCCTCATTGTATACATTTGCATATATTTGGGGCATGTATACATACCATTTTCTGCCTATCCAACACAACCTTCTCTCATTCCATGAGGTGGGGGATACATCTGCCTAACACACAGGTGACATCCTGGAGGTGTGAAGGAGAGCCCAAGGTGGAAAACATAGACCACCAGAGGCTCAAAATGGTAAATAGCTGCTCTCTTCTTACACCCGCTGGCAGGTATTGAGTATATTCTGCGTGGCTCGAGGCCTCATTGCCCACAGTGATGACTAACTGAAGAACACTCTTGTGTTGACTTTCGCCGTTTCACCTTTTCCTAGGTATCCACTGCTATTTCCTGAGACCACTGTCCAAAATCAACCACCTAAGAAGTAAGCCCTTGTCTCAGGCTCAGTTTTCAAGGGAGTGAGCCAGGATAGGAGAGCACTAAGCAGAATTCACACACGAAAGGCAGAATAAACACTCAGCTCTTTCATTCAATTGACGATATTCACGTTATTGCCCAAGTTACATCTGGTTATGAACCTATGAGCTCATACATAATCAATTTATGCCAATCAATTATAGTTATTACTATTTTTAGATGTTCACATTGTTCCCCTCTCAACCCCTCTATCATGATGTCTTTGTATCTTTGTTCTGTCCCATTGGTCTTTTAGATTTAAACAGCTTTTTCATTTCTGAGACCACAGGCTATTTCAGGTTCATTACATACTGTTTGTCCCATCATGCAATCTACTATTCCTGCAAAGTACCTCCTTACTTTCTCTTATTTTACTTTATTTTTGGAGTTCTATAAATGTATATAATGTATCTCCATTATATTCACTGTCCCTTCCCTCTGCCCAACTAAAAGTATTTTTTTTTTCCTACAACTCACTGAATCCCATACTGTTTTGCTAGTTGCTGGCTCTGTAGAGGTTTTATCCCTTTATTCTAGATTCTTCACCTCTACTTATTCTGCCCAGAGGGACCTGTAAAACACCTGGTTCTCAAAGCACCCAAACTACCAAAGGTCAGCATTCTGACAAACTGTACACTGAAGACCTTTCCACGTGGGCTAACAAGCAGTGTGCAAGAATTTTTACAACCTCCTTATATTTTATAGAAAGCAATGTACCCCTCCCCATGAAAGCAATGTCAACGCTACAATACAACGCTAAATATTTTCATACTATACAATTTTCATCACTTCTAGGCCTTCTTCTTATTAAGATATCAGGAATATTTTTCAAAAGAAAAAAATCATAAACTTACTACTTCTAATTCAACTTTAGCATTATATGAATTCTACTTACTCTGAAAATTCCTCATCTCTAACAATTCTCCTATTTGTTTTTATATATAACATATGAGATTAGTTTGAAAGTAACAGCATTTATATTCCTATGAGCAATAAGAATAAAACCTGCTCATACAGAGAATATATTCTATGGTCAATATATGGAGAAAATACCATTTTCTTAAGTAATTTAGTTATTTACTTGGTATGGTTATAACATAGCCACTTAATATGCAGTTACATCATTTGCTTCAGTTAAAAACTTTTAGGTATTGGATTTTTCTTTTGTATTTCAAACTAGAGAATCTCTCTCTACCACTTCCTGTCTCTTCTCTGTCTGCAGTCCTCCAAGCCTCTATGGTCAGCTAGTGGCCAGTTCTATCCTCTGACTCCAAGCAAGCTTTGTCAGAAAACAATCAAAATATCACACATTTCAAAATGAAGATTTTAACTAACATAGTAAAACTATAAACAATAAGTACAATAACTATATACAAATATATACAGGTAAGAAATACATTAACAATATTTAGTCCATTTGTATTGTCTTCGAACACTTCAAAGACCTACAGAATATGGCATTTAAGATGTTTTAATAACATAAGATTTTTATTTGTTTTTTTAATGACAGTGAGACATGTCTGCTCCTGGCAGTACCAATCTACTTTAGAGAAGATGATGGGCATAGAAGAAACTCTGTATGGAGTTTGCTTTCTATAAGCTAGACATACGAGCAAAGAAACTGCACTTGCCTTAATTTTTGACAGTTATTGTCCGAGCTGGACCAGCAGCATACAGAAAAAGGCAACTGCCAAACTTTGTCATGACAAGGTAGGACAGTCCTTCCAAATTCCATGCTTCACAGAAAAGTCTGTCAGATATGCTAGGCCTGTAGGCCAAAGTTAGATGCCCAATGTTACAGAGAAACTTTGGGTGACCAGGCAGCAAGATGCTCTTGTCATTAGGTAGCATTTCACCCTTTTGGAGTCTTTGGTGGAGTAGAAAACTAGATAGTTATAGCTATAGTTTTCCTTAGTTATAATAAAAGGTATATTATGTACAAAACTTTGGACTCACAAAGATAAGATAGATAATGGAGTATTTTCTCTAATAGTACCAAATGCAAATAGAGTAGATATTATGTCTGTGATTCTTACTGTTATACATAATTTTACTATGTAAAAACAAAACCTTTTTTTTTTTTTTTTTGTGGCTCCAGATCAGGAAGTTTTATTGCTGACATGCAGGAAGAGTCCCCATATAGTACAAAAATATGTCTTTATACAAACTTTTTTTTGTGACTTCTTCCATTTTGTTTTTTGTTTTCTTTACAATAGGACTTCTCGGTGTGTGACACTCAGAGAGGGCAGGCCCAACCTCTTCACGTCTGCATTGCCAGAAATACCATCAGACCGAGGGATAATCACAGAAGGAAGCAGACTCTGCAGACCTGAAAAAAACCTTTCTTTTTAATTAGATAAAAAGGAGGATAGTCTGTGGGATAATTTCTTTGTGCACTGTGAAGATCTGTCACTGGGATTGGTTTAGTAAACAAGCTGACTGGCTAATATCTGAACAGAAAAAGGTTAGGTGGGAGAGCAGAATAGAATGCTGGGAAGGAGAAGGGTGGAGTAGTTGACAGCAGATGCAGAGAGAGCAAACTAGACATGTACTGAGAAAAAGTACCAGGTTACAAGGCAAAGCATAGATAAAAATATGGGTTAATTTAAATACAAGAGCTTGTTAGTAATAAGCCTGAGCTATTGGCTAAGCATTTATAATTCAAATTCAGTTATTTGGGACTGATCAGTCAGGACAGAAAATCTCTGCCTACAACTGCTTTAGCTACTTTGCATTTTGGAATAGGTTCTTAGGATTGATATTTTGGGGTCAAAAGGCAAATGTATACATAATATCATGATTACCTTTTTTGTGTGCACTATTCTGTATTCTCAGTAGCAGTAGGTGCCAACTCTACTTCTTATAGGCTGTCTAACCTGTGGGTTTTTGCTACTGGTAACTTGGATCCCTTTATCATCTGGCTCCACTATATTCAACAATGCTCTCCTTTGCTCATGGGAGAACTCTCTCAGGATAAATAAGAGGTGATTGCCTAGAGGGCAATAGACAGGCGGTTACAACATCTTTGTCATTATTCTCAAAATTATGAGAACACTAATGCCCACAGCATCACAAACCTTAATATGTGTATTCCTAAAGACAGTTTTCTGTCGAAGAAGAGGCCATAAAATATAGCTTTGCTTCTTTCTACAGTTGGCTAAATGCATAGAGTTGGCTCATAAGTCCACTCACTGAAAAGGGATTCAGAGAAGAAAAATGACCATCTTTTGTTAGTTTGCTGCCTTTTGAAAATTTTCATTACCAAGTTGGAGTCTTTGTGTATGGCTAAGTACAATCTTTCAGGGCTTCTGACACTTTTCCTTGATGCTTTATGGGAATAAATGTCATTGTTGGTGAGAGGTTTTTTGTTTTTTCAGTGTCTCTCATCTTCCTGTGAGCTAGTTTGCCCTCCTGGAGATAGATACTCACCAATGGTTAATGATAACCTATCTGGTTGTCTCAATTTGGAAAAGGTACTTCTGGGCATCTAGTGGGACAGGTCAAGGATGTTGCTGAATACTTACAAGAATTAGCACAGATTTCTTTTCCCTTCAACCAAGAACCATGTTTCAAATGGCCAATAATGCCAAAATTGAGAAACTCTTCTGCATTCCTCCTTTTTAGTTTTAAAATAATAATTATCAGTGGCAAAGGAAGACTAGAATCTCAGACACACCACCTCCATGCTCCTGAAAAAGTCACCAGCAATTTGGACATTTCTTTAGCTATAAAGATTTAAGGAAATATGTATTTATCAGGAAGATTAAAGAATAAATATAATTTTAACCTTCTAAAACTTATTATCATTAGATATAATGCAACCTTTTAACTGTAAGTATAAAGGAAAGTGATGGTTATTTAAAGTAAATGGGACCAGAAGTCCCATGAATAATCAAAAAACCTGGTTAATAAAGTATGACCAGAGAATAATGTGCTTGGCTTCTGTGGAGAAATTAAAGCACATGCTGTGAATTGTTATTAAGGCAAATGCATGAAAAGTTACTCTGAAGGTATCATGATCTCAAAGAAACAACCTCAGGTGCACAATATATCACACTCGGTCTTTCTCTCTCTGGATTCTCATGACTTCTTTCTCCTTGGATAACCCAGAAGCTCAGGCCTTGGAACTTCACTTTTCACATTTATTTTTACACAGTAACAATTTGGGCTTTATTGCTAAGAATGTATCTCTTACATAGAAACTAATTTCAAAATTCAGTTTACCTCCCTTGTGGGGAGTCTGGTTTTAAACATAATTCACCTTCAATAAAATTGAAGTTTTTGTAAATAAAGTAGAATTTTAATTGTTTTATATATATATATAGGGTCTCACTATGGAGCCCTGCCAGGGTTAGGGTTAGGGTTATGTAGACCAGGGTAGGGGGTAGGGGGTAGGGGGTAGGGGGTAGGGGGTTATGTAGACCAGGTTGCTCTTGAACTCAGAGATCTTTGCCTCTGCCTCCTGAGCATTGGCACGCACCAATAGTCTGGCCCTAAGAGAAAAATTCAAAACCACAGGAGACTTGGCATTCAAAGAAATCTTTAGGTAAATCTTCTGTAGATAAAAGCATTTTGTTTCTACATTGTGAATAACTCCTCTTTGTCTTTTAAATCTTAATTTTATATGTAGTTTAAAAGTCTAGTTCATCATATGATGTGAACTTAAAATATCAACTATCGATTTTTAAAGCTGAAGTGAGTTTAAAAAAATATTCTTAATTGTAAAATGTAAGCAACGAATCCTTTATTATTTTTAACTCAATTTTATTTATTTATTTATTTATTTATTTATTTATTTTTGGCAACTGATTGAACCGCTTTGCGACTTTAACACTTGTTTTGAGTGATTAGAAAAGACAAGTTGCCGGACATACTTGAATGGGTAGCACTAGTAGGGCGGAGTGGCCCTCATGGCTAATCCCAGAATTTGTGAAGTGCATGAGAATCACAAGTTACAGGCCTGTTTCAGCTACGTAGTAGCAGGTCACTGAGGCCTGTGACAAGAAGTTCCATCCAATACTGAAACCATCATTAAACTGACAATAATCCTTTAGCAAAGAGAAGGGAAATTTTGATAGTATATTACTTAATGTTGTGATTAAGAGTATATATCCAAATAAGCAAATTGTTAGTCTGGTATGTGGCTTAGAAGTACAACACTAGCCTAATATTCATGCGTGAGGCCTGGTTCACACTCTTGCTTAAACTGACCATAGTAATTTACAATTTGGCTGTGCATCAATCACTCAGTTTTTCCCAAATTCAGGAAATTATCTGTAAAATGCAACAAAAGATTAAGTGACCCAATATGTGAAATGCAGTTAGGCCAGCGAATTTTCAAGCCTGGAGAAGGGAGCAGGCAACTTTTCATTCCATCCTCACAGCATCCTTGTGCAGAAGGCAAAACTCCTTGTCTGGGGTTTTCACTGGAGAAACCCTGACAGTTGGCCAGAGAGTCAAGGGAACCAAAGGCTCATCAGCCCCACCGACCGACACTGCGGGGCTCCGCAGCGCAGCCATAGCCAAACTGGAGGGGAGGCCCGCCAGCGTCCATGGCCACCACCGAGGACCTAAGGCGGACAGAGCGAAAGTCTTCCCTGCAAGTCCGAGTCACCGCTCCACGAGTCGCCGACTCAGCAGATAATTATTTGCTAGGCTTCACTCTGCGATCGGCCGGGGAAAACGCTCGGGCGACCCCGAATCCTTCGCGATCCAAGCCAGAAAGGAGGCTGGCAGGCAGGTCTAAGCATCCAGCGCAGGGCGGACACTGCACTCGGAGGGCAGAGGATTCCTTCCATAGGTCTCCTCGCTTTCCGGTCACCGCCAAAGCCCCGCCCCCTCGGGGGCGGTCTCAGTTGCGCCGTAAAGTAAGACGCACTCCTTGCTTCTCATCAGCCCGCTCCCCCCATCTTTACGGCAGGCCGTATTCCATGCCTCCAATATGGCGTCCCCCATGTAGACTGTTCCTGTGGTTTTACCACAGGTGGCCAGTGTAGCACTGAGCTGCGGCTGCTTGGGTTGCAGAAACAGCAAACTTTGTTCCCGGTTAGGGCTCCAGAAAGCCACATTTCTCCGAGAGTCTGGAATCGCTGTTAACTTTGAAAGTTCCTCTTTAGCCGTCTTTCCTGTGTCATTTCTGGACACCTTCCCCAGGTCCCTGACCCTCCCAGACTCAAACTATGAGCCTCCGGCAGCTGCTGTTACGCTTGTCCGGTTATCTCGGGGCTTCTGGTCCTCCACATCGCCAGTGGTGGTCCTTCAGATCCCCCGACACCATCTCAGTAGGTTCCTGGCGTGGTCGGTCCTCCAGGTCTCCAGCCCATTGGAACCAGGTGGTGTCAGAGGCAGAAAAGATCGTGGGTTATCCCGCCTCCTTCATGAGTCTCCGCTGCCTGCTGAGTGACGAGCTCAGCAACATCGCTGTGCAGGTGCGGAAGCTGGTGGGGACCCAGCACCCCCTGCTTACCACTGCCAGGTGAGCGACCCACTGACCCACTCGTCTCTTTTTTTATTTTTATTTTTTTTGTTGTTGTTGTTGTTATTGTCAAGACACTCAATGCTAACCCTGGTCCTGGCCAGTTCTTTTATCCCTTCTTTCATTTGACGTCTTAAGACATTCTTTGGTGTGTCTTTAACATTATTCTATTTCGCTCAACTCAGTGGATAAATGATTTTCTTAAGAAAAAAAAAGCTTGGATGTTTTAACAGTTATGCGATTACGTATTAGAGGTGCAAATACTTCGGTGACTTGTGAAGATATCAACCAGAGGCGGATATTTATTTAGTCACATTGAAGAAGTGATATTTTAAAAGTGGAATAGATTAGTATTCATTTCCTCACTATTAAAATGTTCACCTACGGGAGAGACAAAGTAGACAGCTCTTAACAAATATCCAGGTATAGGACTATCCAGGTAGACGTGATCCTCCTGAGATTTTTACCATTTAATACTGGACCAGAGTTAAATCTGTCCTTAGGATATAAGAAAACCCTTTATCATTTAAAAAAGCAACTCACTTCTTGTGCTTTGTAATTTATTTCAAACATACAAAAAAGTTGCTACATGGGAAGATGTCTTTGCCAGTGAAGTGTTTGATGTGGCAGCACAGCGACCTGAGTTTGATCTCCAGCGACCATTAAAAAGGCTGGAGGCTTGTAATCCAGCACTCATGTCGAGACTGGAGGATTCCTGTTGCTTGATGGTCAGCTAGTTTAGCTAAACCAGCAATTCTGGCCTAAACAAGACATCTTGTCTCAAACACTGTTGCAGAAAAGGGAATAATACAAAAAGCAAAAAGATGGCAGGTGGGCTTATGATTGTTCAATACCATTAGCTCTTAGAAAAAAAATGCAGATTTACATCACTGTGAGATTCTGTCACATGCTTATGAGAAGGAATGAAATCATCACTGGCAATATGACATCCTGGTGAAGAAATAGAAAAACCAGATTTTGCATGCATTGCTTATAGGAATGCATTGGTATGGCCAATCTGGAAAACAGCAGTTTCTTATAAGATTAAATATGTATTATACATCTCATTGATCCAACTCTTAAACATTTGTCCCAAAGAAATAAAGCATGTTGGTATCAGAACCTATACAAGGTTGTTTATAATGTTGAATGTTGGCTGTAAGTTTGATGAGGTCGTCGAAGTCTTGACAGCAGAAGTTGATAATTAAGAAGTTACTCTCAGCATGGGTATTTGGAGTAATCCCAACCTAAGTAGCCCAAATTGGTGGTCAGTCATTGGTGAATGATTGATCAAACTGTGCTACATACATAATCATAAAATTCTACTTGGTGGAGCTGAAGAGATTTCTTCAACTGCCTACAGTGCAAGTTTGAGCACCTGAATTTAAATTCCAGGTACCCACAAAAAAGCTGGATGTAGAATGGATTCTGTAACCCAAGTGTTGGGTGCAGTATGGAAACAGGCTGATTCTTTGAGCCAGCCTGTATAATTAATGAGCTCAGTGAGAGACAAATTGAGTTCAATGAGAGACCGTGTCTCAAAATAGAAGGTGAAACAAGGTCAGAGAGACACCCAGCGTCCACCTCTTGCCTCCACATGTGTACACATATGTGTTCTGCTTGAACATACATATGCTCTCCAAGCACAAACACTACTTGACAAGAAGAAATATTTGTATGAGTGCATACAACTTGGATGAATCCCAAAGAAATTATTCAAAGTGAGAAAAGTTAATTTTATTCCTTAAAATTAAGAGTCACTGTGTGTAGTAGCACTAAGGAGACTCAGAGCCAAATATGGAGGGAAGGCTGAAATATCAGAGAGAGGAAGCACCACAGTCAATTCTTACCCAGCTGTCAAGCAACTTTCTCAGCCTGGTTCCTGGTCACTTCTGTCGGTTGCTTCTGATCTCTCTGGATTTCTATGAGCCCTTATATACCCTATCCCATCCAGGTTAGGATTAAAGGTGTGTAGCCTTGAACTCACAGAAACAGAAGAAGTTCTGTCTCTGGAATTGTGGGATAAAGCTTTTTGGTCACCACTCCTGGCTCTCTCTGTGCTGGGATTAAAGGTGTGTGTGTGACTGACTCAGCTGTTTATCTTTGTATCCATATGGATATATATTACATATTTAATAAAACCTGAATATTGGGGAGAGAGCACCCAGTCAAATCCTAGGCAGACAGCTCAGGAAATTCTTAAACCTTGAATACAAGCTTTTCTCAGTGAAAATAAGTTGAATACAGTGGTGCAGTTAATATGGTTCTTTTCACACAATTTAAGAATATTAAAAACTCAGAAAACAGACTGTATTTTTCAGACTTATAATCTGACCTTAGTGGATACAAGAATTTATAGCTTTTATTAATCCCAATGAATGAATGAATGAATGAATCCCAATGAATGAATATTTATTCTGTTGCAGAAATATTAATGTGTAATTACAGGTCTGCTTAGTTCTTGCTGGAGGGTAGAGTTAAAGCATTATCCTAAAATCAAAAAAGAATTACATCCTGAAAGATTTTTGTTTCAGGGGTGTGGTGGTAAGAATGGCCCCCATAGGCTCAGATACTTGAATGCTTAGTCATCAGAGAGTGCCACTATTTAAGGATTGTGAGATGTGGCCTTGTTGGAGTAGGTATGGTTGTAGGAGTAGGTTGAAGGAAGTGTGTCACTGGGGATGAGCTTTGAGTTTTCAAAAGCTCATGCCAGGCCCAGTCTGTCTCTTCTTTGGCCTGCAGCTCAGGATGTTGCTCCAGTGCTGTGAGTGCTGTCATTTCTTGCTGTGCTTCCCACCATGATGATAGTAGACTCATCCTCTGAAACTGTAAGCCAACAAGTTAAATGTTTTTCTTCAGAAGAGTTGCCTTGGTCGAGGCTGGAGAGGATAGCTCAGAGGTTAAGAGCACTGACTGTTCTTCCAGAGGTCCTGAGTTCAATTCCCAGCAACCGCATGGTGGCTTATAACCATCTATGATGACATCTGGTACCCTCTTCTGCATACTATATACATAAAACAATAAATAACTTATTTTAGAGAATTGCCTTGGTCATGGTGTTTCTTCACAGCAGTAGAACAATGACTAAGACAAAGGGCTTTGGATTAGGGGCTTTGAACCTGTTCAAGCTGGACAGTGGTCTAGGAGTACCCAGGTAGATTATTAGTGTGGGAGAAGCTAAAAGTAGCCACCATGAATCAACCTGTCCCTTCCTGCCAACACAATTTGTACCCTGAGGTTTCAATGCCACCTGTTTAATTCTTTATAAACCATTCATATTTAAGTATTTTTAGCTTTTGTAAGTTTCCTTGGTATACCATTCTGCTATGTATACCAGTCAGAGTTTCTGTCCCACCTGGCTGATCCTGCAGCTGCTTGTGAAATAATTGACTTGGAGGCTTAATATCATAGTAACTGCTGGGCCACTAGCTCAAGCATATTACTTTCTAGCTCTTACACTTAAATTAATCTATAATTCTATTTATGTTTAGCCACATGGCTTGTTACTTTTTCTCACTGCAGCATTTTCATCTTGCTTCCTCTGTATCTGGCAGGTGTCTGTTGCTCTGCCTTTCCTCTTCCCAGAATTCTCCTTGTCTGGTTGCCCCGCCTCTACTTCCTGCCTTGCTATAGGCCAATCAGTGTTTTATTAAACTAGTACAAGTAACAAATCTTTATAGTGTACAAGAGCATTATTGCACAGTGCTAGTTAGTTTTTGTTGCCAGTTTGGCACAACCTGGAGTCACTGGAACAGAGGGAATCTCTATTGAACAATTGCCTTGATCATATTGGCCTGTGGTCATGACTTGATTGGTGATTCATGTGGGAGGGCCCACCACCATGTGGACAGCTCAGCACCATCCCAGGCACATTGATCTGCAAGCTAGCAGAGCCTGGTATGCTCTTAATCCCAGCATGCAGGAGGCAGAGGTAGTCAGATCTCTATGAATTCTAGGGAAGCCTGGTCAATAATAGTGAGTTAAGATGGCCAAGGCTTTATAGTGAGACTCTGATTCAAACAAAAGACAAATAAGAGGAAAAAGAATGAGGAAAGCAGGCCAGCTAGCAGAGAGTTAGATTGCAAGCAAGCCAGTGAGCAGCATCCTCCGTGGTCTCTGCTTCAGTTCCTGCCTAGGGAAGCAAGCCAGTGAGCAGCATCCTCCGTGGTCTCTGCTCCAGTTCCTGCCTAGGGAAGCAAGCCAGTAAGCAGCATCCTCCGTGGTCTCTGCTTCAGTTCCTGCTAGAAATCCTTCTGTGATTATCTGTTAACTGGAAATATAAAAGGAAATTAACCCTATTATTCCCAAATTGGTTTTGGTCATAGTGTATCACAGTGAAAGAAAAGCAAGCTAGAGCAGCTGTCTCCTATCAATCGCTTGAATTCTTCCGAGATCTGATGGACGGTGCTTGGCTGTTTACAGGATGATATGTGGCACTGCTCCAAATGTTGTTTACATGCAGCTGACTTCTTTTAGTGATGCAGCTTTATTTTCTTGGATTATTCTGGATAGATTAGGTTTTAAATTTGTTTAAATATTTTACCTTTTTGCTTTTAAAATTTTTAAACACTCTGCTCTCTATTAGATGCAGCTAGGTGGGATTCATTAATGATTTATTCTAGGAGATAAAGCATAGTTTTAGTCTCTTCTCTAGGGGCATGGATTCCTTAGGACACACAGCTTGCCCCAATCTGCTTTAGTTTCTTGGCTGTCTAGAAAACCCGTTAGGATTTTATGTTTTGTTTTGTTTTTTTGTTTTAATATGGTGAAATTCTTTTTCGTTCTTTCAGTTTGTTATTAGAGATTTAATTTTAGTCTTCCATGTTTATGAAAGACCCTTTCTAGATTCAGTTCTGTAATTACTGACCAAAAACCTTTATTACTTACAAAGAACTTTTCTTGGATGACTAGTAGAAAATTATAAATTTTAATTCATTCCACAAATATTTGAGGTACATTGAGTATGAATAAGACGCGGTTGTTGCCGTCCAGAAATTCATGAGTGTAGTGAGCTCCACATTCAGATTGGCTTCTGTCCCTGACATCCCTGAGCTATGTGATCTCAGGCAATTTACTTCAGGTCCCTGTGCCCTCGCCTGGATAAGCATGGTCCTTAAGTCGGTGTTTTATGAGAGTAAATGAGTTACTATAGATCATGCATTTAAAACAGTGCCTGGCAAATAGCAGGTCTCCAAATGGTAGCAGCTGTCATTACTATTAGGAATCTGTTTTAGTGGGAACACAAGCTCAGCTTCAGAATGCTTTGAGAGAAATGTAGCATGTGTGACTAGTGTGCTGTACAAACCAGAAGAAAAGATATCTTTCTGGTGAAATTGAAGATTTCTAAAGGTGGAGTAGCCTGAAAATGGACTTGAGTTGGATGAGAAGGAAATGATTGAAGCAGGAAAATAGAGACACAAGAATTGCTTGGCAAATCTAGGAAAATTTGTAGTGGTGTAGGGTAAAGATGTAATGGGATGAAGCAAAGGAAGAGGCCACAGCTGTCTGCTTCCTGACAGAGTAAGTGGTGATGGACGGTAGACTTGCTCTTCTGCTGTAAATAACCAGAAAGCTTGGCAGAGCATAGACAACAACTATATTTCATTTTATGGCTAAAGACTCTTGTCTGTAGCTTCTTTTAGTTAGGTTTCTAGTGCTGTGATAAAACATCATAACCAAAAGCAACCTGGGGAAGAAAGAGTTTTCTTCATCTTACAGGTTACAGTTCATTGTGAGGGGAAATTAAGGCAGGAACTCAAGGCATGAACCTAAAGCAGAAGTCTTGGAAGACTGGTGCTTATTGGATTGCCTCTCTGGACATGCTCAGCCTGCTTGCTTGTTTTTTTTTCCTTTTGAGATAGGGTATCAGTGTGTAGCCACCTTTGAAATTATAGAGATCTGCCTGCCTCTGCCTCCCAAGGATTAAAGGCTGAGCCATCACACCTGCCTCAGCCTGCTTCTTGTATAACAGGACCACCATCACAGGCATGCACTACTCACAGTGGTCTGGGCTCTCTAACATAATTATTAATCAAAAAAATACCCTGCAGACTTGCCTGCAGGGAATATGATAAAAGCATTTTATCTGTTGGGGTGCCTTTTCTCAGACTGGCAGGTAACCATTCAGTACAGGCTCGTTCATTGCACAGATATAAAGCTGTTTGTCTACCTATATGCTGTAGATGAACACTGAGACTGTCTCTAGTTTTGGGCTACTGTTAGTGAAGCGTCTGTGAACTAAATAAATTTTATTTAAGAGATAAAGTAGAAACTGAGCCAGATTTTTAGGTGATCTTTGTATTGCATTAAGAAGATATAATCTTAGCTGGGTGGTGTTGTGTATGTTTTTAATCCCAGCACTCAGGAGGCAGAGGCAGGCAGATCTGTTTGAGTTTGAGGTTAGCTGATCTACAAAGTGAGTTCCAGGACAGCCTAGGCTGTTACACACAGAAACCCTGTTTCAAAAGCCCAAAAAATAAATAAAATAAGGAGAAGATATAATCTTATCCCACTGTCAGGAAGAGATAGATGACCAGATGAGCCCTTTTAAAAGCTGGCTTTGGCAGTTGTAGAGATCATAAATTGTAGAAGAGGTAAGCTGGGTACAGGGAGACGTGGAAGAAGACTGCTATAGTTGATTAATTTCCTCTTTAACTGCTAGTTAAATGTGTCCCCAATGGCTAGGTTCTGTGCTTATCAGAGAGAATACAAAACCCACCAGATACTAGGTCAGTCACATTGGCCTACTCCTTTCCAAGATTTCTGGTTAAATAAAGGAGACATATAAATCCATCAGTGCAATAAAGTATTACATATATGCTGTGATTAAAAAGTTTAAAAATTATATGAGGACACAAGAAAGAAGAGTGGTTCTAAGGTCAGGGATAATGAATTGAGAGGTCTCAAGTAGATTCCTGAGTATTGGCACTGAGATGTTCTTGGGGTCCTAAGGATGAGGCAGAATATGAATTTAGGTAGCAGTTGTAGAAAAGAAGAGGTAAGAGCGGATTCAAAGTACTTTCATGAAGTGGGGCTGAGAGAACCTGATGATTGTAGAGAACAAATTTGAAGTAAACGGAGTAGCTGTTTCTTGAGGTAGTAGGGCTGTTTGTGGTGGGAGGGTGTTTGTAGAGCACAGTTAGAAATTTGTGTACTTCCTGAAGTGTTTGTGGCATGAAGAGATGTTTGAAATGCAATTAGAAGGGGATCAGGTACTGATAAGAAAGGTGAACGAACACCAGGGCCAGAGCTGGAAGTGCTCAGCCCAGGTAAGATTGAAAGCACAGGGTTCCCGGTCTCTCTAGATAGTACATAGGATTGTGTCAACATGTTTTAATTATTCTGAAGATGTGTCTTCTATCTTCAGAGTCCCATGGGAGGCAGTTTGCTCCTTCTGAGTAAATGGCTCATCTGGAAGACCTTACATTTTGGGGATACTTAGCAGTGAGCCCACTGAGCTAGCCTTGGTGGAAAGATGTCCCTGTTAGTGAGGACATGTTCAGACTTCCAGCCATTCTTTCTTTTCTAGTGAGGTAGCTTTATGGTCACATGGGACACATATTTGCAGGTGTTGTCCCCTTACAGAGACTTACCCAAATTGTTTTTCCTCAAAACCACCTTGTCACTGACTATCCAGACATGCCCCATCTCAGTTTGCGTCATTCAGGCCCAGTGCATGAGACATGTCCAATCCCAGACTACTGAAGACACAATGAATGAGGCTGTGCACAGCGCTCTGACTTCCCCATGGGGAAGATTCATCCTCTCATCTAATTCTCAGAACCCCTGAATGGAGCTGGGCAGTAACTCTGCACTTCTTCTAGGTCTTTTTATAGCCAGGGAGCCATTTTATCCCTCTCAAGCTTGGTGGTCAGTGCGAACTCACAAAGCTGTAGGGACAGATCAAGAGGGAAATGGACACAGCAAGACGACACTCACGACATTCTGCCAGCAATCTGATTTACAACTCAGTTGTGCCTTGAGAATCCATTGGGGCCTGCTAGAATTTCGAATTAAATGCATCCAATAATAGCTAATGATGAACAGTTTGACTGCATGATCACTTAATGTTCTAGTCAGATTTCACTGGAGTCCAATAGCAAGCCAAGAACTGTTTCTCAAAAAGAAATAGTTAACTTCAGACGATGGACTGGGAGGAGACTGTGTGTGACTCCATTGCACTGCTCCATTTCCTGGTCATTTTTTTGCAGCAGTGGAAGTCCAGGTGATTCCTCAGTAAGTTGCTGGTCTGGTCTATATCACCACACAGACTTACAATTCTTCATTTGGGCTTTGATATCTTCTGATAACAGTGCTAACTCCTAAAGATGCCCTTGGCCTGGGCTGTTTTCTGCTTTATATGTTGGAAAGGAATGCTGTTTAGTTTCCCAGAAGAGGTTTTGTAGTGTATGCAGACTTTTATTAAAAGCATTTTATGCATTCTTTTTCATTATTTTCTCACATATTTTTAGGGATGACTACATGACAACAGAGTATTCATGACATGATTTCATGATCCAGAGTGAGTGTATAAACATTGGTAGCCCTAGACCCCCAGCATTTTAATCTAACTTTACAAATATGCTATGCCAGCCTAGGGGCACACTTGGATGAGGCTGTTTCATCTTTCATGAGTTACTGTTTTATTGGATGGATTTTTCTATGTACTTGATTGTGAATGTTTACTAGAATAATGATGCTTTTGTTACTTGTTGAGGTAATATCTTTTGTCCCAAAGAGGATAGCCTGGGACCTTGATGGTTTAATTTCTCCCAAATTATGTTTCTGGCTGTCTGTGTTTAATTGCCTAGTGAAATTCCTCACAGATACTATCTTGCCACCTGCTTGCCCCTTCTGCCCTATTCATTCAGCTCTGAGTTGGTAATGCATCCTGATTTTAATTTATATTTGAAATTCTAATTTTGATTTAACTTAATTATGGCATATTATACTATCTATAAAGAGCACTGCAATTTTAGGGGCGGGGCTGTATAATGTTGTACATAAGAACATGAGCCTGTATACCTACCAATCCTTAAATTTTAATACTACTATTTCTTAGTTGTGTGATCTGCACAATTCTTTGGGTCTGTTTCCTCACTTGTAGAAGGGATAATCTTTATTCTGGCCTTACAGGATTGTAATGAGAGTCATAATATATTTTAAAGGCTTTGCCTTATGTGTTTAACAAATATATCTGCCATTATTAGCTATTATTTTTGTCTAATGATTTCTTTGTGGTCTCAGGCTAGTCTTCATCCTCTAACACCTGCCCTCAAAGGATAGTTAAGAGCTCAAAGAAATATTATAGATTAAAATTATCTGAAAGGTATGCTGTGTTGTACAAATATGAGGTGGAAATGAGATCATGGCAAGAATTATTAAAAACAGTTAAAGCTGCCTGCTATACTGAAAAGAGCATAGTTCGAAGCAGGCATTACTGACTTGGGATTTGAGAAGCTGCAGACCTACTTAGTTACTTACTATCTGCTTAGACAAGCTAGCCACTCAGAGCTTCAGTTTCCTCATCAGGCAAATGGGAATAATAATTCCTATATTGAGGACTACTAAAACTAGCTTGAAGGCTCACTGGAAGAAATGCTTAGGCAGTAGGCTACAACATAGTGAGTTCCTTTACTCCTCCTAACTAGAGACTAGGAAGTATCCCTGACAGAGTAGCTATCCTTTCTGAAACAAAACAATATTTCATCAATAAACTTAGAGTAAAATTGGATTTACTAATGAATCAGGAAGCTTAAGAGTAAGGATGCTGACTAGAATGTGGTTCACAATTAGATTTTTAGAGTTTTTTAAACCCCAGCACCGATGGACATAATGCACCTTAGGTTTTGCAAATTCGAGGTTGGGTAAGTAACAAGTAAGCTGTTGTCATGGAAGGTGAGGAGTGCTTCTCATGGCAGCTTTCTTTCTGAATTTGGCATATTCTTTTTCCTTGGTATACTAGCTGCCATTTGCTAAGGCATCATTGCTGCCTCTGGAGTCATGTGGGCACTTAGATTCTCAGTAGTTAGCGGAAGGAGTATTTGTATTGGATTAAAAACAAGGTTCCTGTCCCGTTAGGTGCTGTCAGATCTTAGGGCTATACCAATGTCAGTTTTGTGAGGTTTTCTGCAGACACATGGTTTTCTCTTCTGTGCATGGAGCTCCATTAAATGCTTGGGGAGCACCCCGTGTTCTGGAGGATACAGGTAGGCTTTGCATAGCTTCTTCCTGCCTAGCCTTTTTTACCTCTCCCACTTTCCATCTCAAGCTGGAGTACCAAAAAATAAACCTACATTCACATTTAGGAAGCTCTGCTTAGCCACAGGGTTGAACCCAAATGTTCCATCATCCCTTAAGCAGTCTCTAGTTGTTCAGGTCAAATGGCTTATCCTGGTCTGTCCTCTCAAAGATCAGCGGCTGTGATGTCACTGACTTGGCACTGTCTCAAGAGATGGCTATTTATGCTAGCCTAGTAAATGTCCTCCAGGGATCATTTGAGCTGCTGCTTTTTTAGTTTTTGTTTATTTTGTTGGGACAGCATCTCTGTATAGTCCTATCTGGCCTGGAACTCACTCTGGACCAGGCTGGCCGGAAGTCATAGAGCTCCGTTTGCCTCTACCAGCTAAGTCATAGGACTGAAGGGGTGCATCACTACACCCACCTTTTGATCTGCTTATTCACAGCTGACCACAGATTAAACTAATCAGCCTGTTCCTGTGTTTGGGATTATGAATTTAAGTGTTTCCATCTTTGAGTGTTCAAGATGTTGAAGCAAAAATGCTGTAGGACCTCCAGAGTGAAATTCTGGATTTCCCTGGATCTTCTGGTAGGAACTACGTTCAACTCTGCTGAAAACATCGTAAGTCAAAATTTTTGTATTGTTTCTGTGAAGGGCACTCAGGAATGGCTGGGCAGACTTCCTGCTGCTGGTGTGAGCAACACAGTGACAATTAAAAAAGGCAAACCAGAGCTAAGAGAAAGGTCCATCTAGCAGTGGAAACGTAACAGCAGAAGTCACTCAAAAGAAAAGATGGGTGTGTCTTTATTCTGAACACAACACAGGGGTCATAGTAAACAACTGAGGCCAGATGAAAGTTCTGCCACCACAGGTCCAGTTGCAAAAGATTGTGAAGACTTGTGACCAAGGACTGTGGCCAGTGCAGGCAGCATCGCAGAATTCTTCAGTGTATTTGTAAAATATAATATATATTGTTCCAAAAAGAAAACATGTCTCCCAGGCTAGAGAGATGATTCTGTGGTTAAGAGCACTTACTGCTTTTTAGAGGTCCAGGGTTCATTTCCCAGCACTCACATGACAGCTCACAACCTCTAGAATTCCAGTTCCAGGGGATTCTGCTTGCACATACATACATACATTCAGGCATACACACATAACACATAAACAATATTGAGATTAAGTGTTCCCAAGAATGTGAGCCAAAAACCAGTGATTTCTTCTTTGTATCCCATTGCCCCACCTATAATCAATGCAGAAAACTGTCAGTAAGTGCACAAAGAATTGAAGTGGGTGGAATAAAACTTTTCCTAACCAGAGGTTCTTGCCCCTTTTCTGCCCTTTGCCTTAGTCATTACTTTAATTAGATTGCAGTGTTCCATCTTACGTACACTTCATAGATTAAAGATAGGAATCAACACTTCCTGGAAACAAACCAAGAGAAAATGCAATTAAATTCTAGCAGGGTTAATTAAAATTAGGTGGGGGAACTTTGCGTGGTCGTAATACTTGTTAAGAATGGATTGCTACAAGGTACAGTTGCATACTTTTCTTTTGAAATCTTCCAGGCAATTGGCATGCACCTTGAAGATAGAAGCAAAGGCAAATGTAAAATTCTGTTTGCATCTGTTCTCTATACCAGTGAACACTCTGAATGTTTCAGAAAAATATAATTATATTCAATGTATAGCATGAAAATATGTTAATGTTAGGACATTGGAGATTTAGTTATAATTGGAGAACAAATTGTAATTAACAGGTACACAACCTCTACAAAATATGTAGGATTTGTCATTCCAAAATTTATTCCTTTATCAGAAACAGCTATTTCTAAATACTGCTTCATAACCATTGGTCAATTAATCACAACTGTTTCATGTAGTTGTGATTTGTAAAGTAATTTTCATGTATGCTAACCACGGATTGTATTTTAAAGTAGCAATGCAATGGAAGTTCTTAAATTTTGGCATCTTACTTGGGTTGTCATAAATTTAAATCCGGAACCTCTTTGCAATACTGCAAGAATGGGTGTATTTAAGGCAGAATGGCAAACCTTCCTAATACGAAGGGCTCTTTGGGGTTTTGCTTCCCTGTTCCTACCACCTAACCAAAACCCTGAACACAACATCTGGAGTCACTTAGATAACTGTTCTTAAAAGTCTGGGTCTTTAATCAGAAACCTCTTTCTGGCACTGAAAAAAAAATTTGGATAGATACGATTCATATAATTGATTTTTTTTAAAATGTCTGTGTTCATACAAGCTCTTTCAGCAGGCATACACAGGTGGGGACAATTGGGAACTAAAATTAGTGGAATTGTTCGTGTGCCTTGAGGGCAACATAACCCATTAGCCCATGGACATCTCTCCCTTGGCTTTTCCAGCCATACTCAAGTAAAGCAGCTGCTTTCTTGTTAAGTCATGGTTTTATTTTGAAAGACATGTGTGAAAGGTAGAAATTCATTTAATTCTCTTTTACACAGACAGGAAGCATGCCCTTCAAAGTTTCTACTTTTATTTCCTTTCCTCTGTAGTTTTCTTTTTTGCAAGGCAAGATAAGTGGAAGGATAATAGCTAAGCATTGGAAATAATGCTGGTTGGTATCAAAGAATGGGCCTGAAACTTATGTCACAAGAAGTCACAAAAGTTTGGTGGCCTCTGCTGTGCTTTAAATCTAACCAAAGGATGTTGAAGTAGAAAAGATGTCTCAAAGGGTTTATTTTGAGTTTCTATTGCTGTGAAGAGACACTATAACCATGGCAACTCTTATAAAGGAAAACATTTAATTGGGGCTGGTTTACAGTTTAGAGGTTTAGTCCATTGTCATCATGGCAGGAAGCATGGTGGTGTGCAAGCAGCCATGGTGCTGGAGAAGGAGCAGAGAGTTCTACACCTAGGTTAGCTGGAAGAGAATGCCACACTGGCTTGAGTATCTGAGACCTCAAAGTCTGCTCCCAGTGACACACTTCCTCTAACAAGGCCACACCTCCTAACAGTGTCCCTCCCTATGGGAACCATTTTTATTCAAACCACCCCACCTCAACTTAGCCTATTCTTGAAGCCAGTTGTATCCATGTAAAACTAAAATAATAATATTGGATCAGAAAGAATCATAATTGTTAATAACCACTAAGGGAGTTTAGCCACATGCCTCAGATGTTCAGGATCAATCACTATGGGCTAACTAAACCAGTGGCTGATGGGAGAAAAGCACAATGAGCTGCCTGAAGACTGTTTAGATAGTTGGACCACAGGTAACAGGGGAACTTCAAAGCCAAGTGCAGAAATTAGGAAGAACAGAGTTAATATTATAATAATTCTGAGTAAAACAACAATAACAAACAAACAAAAAAAAACCTCAAAGAACTTTGACTCAGGAAGCCCCAGAAACCTCATAATGGTTTTTAGCATATTGTAAATTATCTTCATTTAGGACCAAAGAACAAAAACAAGTTCTTTAAATGCTGTAAATACAGTTGAATCCTGTTCCAAACATTTACTCTGAAAACAGCAGTATTTTACTTCAAGCACTTTAGCGAGGAAAAATGTACATGAAGAAACTGTATCTTTACTGGAGAAACCTGAAGAAGCCTTGGTAACTACATACCATCAAATAAAATTTTGAAGATTCTGATCTTGGTTCTTACTAGTCTAAAGAAAAGATTTGTTACGTACTTTTCTTCTTCCTCATCCTTATAACTGGCATGATTCTTTTTCTCAAGATTACATGAAGAAAAATAGAGCATCGTTCTTACTATTATTTTCTTTTGACCATTTTTCCTGTTCATCTTTTCAAGAGTACATTATAAGTGTGTTATTAACAGACAACTATTAACTTACCTATATAAAGCTTCAGTAATTAAAACAACATGGTAATTGCAGCAAAATGGACAGACCTGTAGACCAGTGTAATGGAATGGAAAGTCTGAGCTTAAGCCCTGGACTCTTCTCCAGCATAGTGCCAACAGAAGTAGTAAGCACATGAACTGAAGGAAGACAAACTGCTTAGTAACTGGTGCCTTGGAAAACTGGATTTTTATAAGCAGAAAAATGAAAGCAGACTATCTCATCTGATACAAAGCAATCAACTTGGAATGGTTTATAGATCTAATTGTAAGAAATTGTGAAACTTCAAGAAGAATATATAGGGGAATGCTTTAGATTATTGAAATGAGCAAGTGTCTGTGATCCTAAAATCCCCAAAGTGGCGAAAACAAAAGCAAAAAGCAGACAGGTGGATCTTACCAAATTAGAAAACTGTACATTAAAGGAGACAATGGCATGAAGAGAATATCAAAAGAATGGGAAAATATATATACTTGAAAAGGAGCTAATAACCAGAATATAATAACTCAGCTAGATCACTCCCATAATCCAATACAAATGGAAACTGAATGGATTAATAATGTAAGTAGAAATTTCTCAAAGAAGACATAAAAAGGACCATGACAAAATACTCAACTTTACTAATGACCCAAGAAATACAATTAAAACCACAGTGAGACCTCACCTATTTTTAGTAAGAATGGCTCTTATCAAAAGAGCCAAAACATCTTGTGGAGGTTTGAATAAGAATGGTCCCCATTGGTTCATATATCTGAATGCTTGGTCATCTGGGAATGGCACTGTGCGGCAAGGATTAAGAGGTGTGGCCTTGTTAGAGTAGGTGTTCCCTTGTTGAAGGAAGTTTGCCACTGGCTTGGAGGTTTCAAAAAGTCCACACTAGGCCCAGGGTCGTTTCCTCTCTGTATGCCACTGTGCTCCCTGCCACAATGATAATTGACTAACCTCGGAAACTATAAGCTACCCCAGTTAAATGCTTTCTTTTCATAGGAGTTGCTGTGATCATGGTGTCTCTTCACAGCAGTAGAATAGTGACCAAGACACACAGGAAGTGAGACTGTGGAGAAAAGGAAACCCCTGCATATTGTTTGTGGGAATGTAAATTAGAGCTATTGTAGGAAATGCTGAGGAGGCTTCTCAAAAAATTAAGAATAGATCTGTGATATAGTGCATCAATCCCACTATGGGGGGGGGCGCACCCTGTATCAGGAACTGAAGTTAGTCTGATAAGATATCAGTACATTTATGTTTATTGCAGCACTATGTACCGTTGCCAAGAAATGGGATATTTTACTTGTCTACGAATTTATAAATACAGAAAATGTTGTGGATATACACAACAGACTACTAGTCAGCTGTAAAGAGGATGAAGTCTTTAAAATAATGTTCTACAACAAAATTTTGTTGATGGAATATTATTTTAAGGGCTTCATCCTCTTTATGGATGAAGTGGAACTGGATATGTGGAACTAGAGCCAGTATGTTAAATGAAGTAAACCTGATATAAAAGACAAATTTACACAAGACTTACGGAATGTAAAAAGGGTGATCCAATAGGAGTTGAGAATAGAGTGGTAGTTCCTAAAGCTGAGGAGAGGAACAGAGCTGAGAAGTGAAGAAGACTGGCCAGTAGTAACTAAGTGGTCATTAGATAAGAGAAAAAAAAAAAGTTTCAGGATTTGGTGAGATATCTAAACAGACAAAGGCCCTTGGCATGTGGGCCTTACAACCTGAGTTCAGTCCCTAGAGCCTAGTAAAGATGGATGAAGAGAACCAACTTACAAAGTTGCCCCATGACCTCCACATGGAAGTTGTGGCATGTGTTACATGCACACACATACTAATAGAGAACTTAAATACAAGTTCTGATGTCCTGCATGGTGGTATGACTGTGGAAAATAGCATGTATTTTTCAAAAGCTAGAAGAAAGAATTTGAGATGTTTTTAATATAAGCAAATGATAAATGTCTGAAGAGATACATATGGTTACTCTCTTTGAACATCATATAAATATATTGGAACACACATGGGGTCCCGTAGGTATGTACTTTTTTATATATCTGCTCAAAACTGGCCCTTCTCCATCTTTGCCTGTGTAGAACTAGCTCTGGCCAAGGCTAGAGGGAGGTGGTACTTTGTTGGAATTAGTCTCTAAACATCTAATTTAGCAGTAAATAGAAGGAGGGGGCTTAGAAAATAAGAAGTGGTTCTTAATGTTAAACAAAAACTTGGCATCATTTTAAATCTTTCTGTAGAAAAAAAATGTCCTTTAGTGCTGTCAATGCAGGGCTGTTAACAGTGTTTGGGATGTTGTCACCCTTCTGGAGATCGAAGCAGTAAATGGGTAAGTTCTCAAGGACCCTTTGTTCTTGCTTTCTTTTTCTCCTCTGCTGTCAGGGACTTGAGTTTAGGTTTCTACAGCAACCATAGTCTGGACTACATAATACCAATGTTCTGTGTGCATGTGGTGTTAACTCTGAGGCCTTATACACCACATCTAGCAGAGTTACAGTTGCTATGGAGATCAGTCTTTGGACACACTCAGTTGATAGCGATGTCTTTTATATGTGAATTTTGCTGCTGAGAAAGAATATGATATATTGCTGCAAGTTGACCAAGAGATGCATGTGACTGTTACTAATTATTTTGTACCCTTTCTCTCACATTTGAAAACATTTGCCTGTTAACATACTACAGTTTATGCAGCTTTGGTAATGGGATACAATACCCAAAAAAGAGGGAAAAATAATGGCTTTTAAAAACACATCAAGCCAGGTATGATATCTCATCCAAGCACTTGGGAAACTGAAGCAGGAGGATTGCCGTCAGTTTGTGATTGGCCTGGGTTACATACTGAGATTCTGTTTCAAAAGCCAAAACAAAAAAATACATAGAAAAAGCATATTATCAAGTTGGGTGTAGTGATGTAAACCTGGAATCCAAGCACTTAGGAGGCAGAGGTAAGAAACTGGCTGAGTTTGAGGCAAGACTGGGCCATATGTCAAGTTCAAGGCTAGTTTGAGCTATACAGATAGAGATATAGCTCAGTATTCACATGGCATTCAAAAGCCTTGGATTTGATCCTTAAGAACATGTGCGCGCGCACACACACACACGTATACATGCATGCATAGTTAAGAAATGTTTTCAGATATGACATGGTGACCCCTATTTCCTACTCAACTTTCTGGAAGCTGCAGTAAAAAGATAGAGAATTTCAGGCTAACCTGAGCTACCAGAATAAGAACCTGCTTTTACAAAGGTAAAAGAGCTCCTCGTCAGGGTTAGAACCCACCATTGCAAACATGCACAATAAAAGATGTGCCTAATTCTGTATAATTGTAGTCATTTTATAGTAAGATCGATTGTTAGTAAAGAGTGGAAGGCACAGCTATTCATGAGCTGCTTTGTTCCAATGCTCTTCCTTGGGCAAACAGCTAATGAATCTTTTCCCTTGAAGAACTTTTCTCTGATTAGTATTTTGACATCCATAAAGAGAAACAGCCAGGAAGCATGGTGACTTCATCCAATTTTTTGCCTTTCCTTTGACAGAGTGTTTAAGCCAGATCACAATTCCCAGTACAAAATTTTAAGCTAATACAGGCTATCACTGAGTGCTTTTATTTGTTGTTTTTGTATTTGTTTTTGAAGAATATTGTTCAGTTGTTTTTCAGTTTGTGTTTTGGGTGAAGGACATCCTGGGCTGAGGACCCTGTACAGCAGACCCTGTACAGGCTGTGGACTTAGTACAGCAGTCCACAACCCTAGCAGCATGCTAACATGCTCTGCCTTTACAAACATCAATATCTGAGCTTAAAATTAGTTAGATCTCAGGGCTAGAAAAAGGCATGGAAATGCTGCTGTCCATCTCTCTTCACTCTGATCTCCTAATACACTTGCTCACTCAGGGTTGAGCACCGCAACAGAAAGGGAGGTTCAGTCTGTACTTAGGAATCTCAGCTGAGTTTTCGCTTGACAGCACTGACAGATGGACTGTGAAATACAGCTGGGTGAGGGTGGTGCACACCTTTAGTCCCAGCACTAGGGAGGCAGAGGCAGGTACATCTCTGAGTTGAGGTCAGCCTGCTCTACATACATTGTGACTTCCAGAGCAGCCAAGGCCACACAGAGAGACTGTCTCAAAAAACAGTAAAACAAAGTAATATAAAATATTATAGAAAGTTTATAGCCATAGCCTTATGGAGAGATTTTCAAAAACCAACAAAACAAAAGTAATACACAGAGAGATTATCTTGAAAAACAACAAATAGAAGTAATATGAACTATTATAGGAAGTTTTAAGATGTCTGTCTTCTGATATGCAGAGTTTTCTATTGCTGTTACACTTAGTTACTCTAAGTTTATTGGCTGAAAACCACAACTCTATTAGACATTTGCTAACCTGTGTTCTGGAGCACAGAAGCCTGAAGTGAATCTGAAGGCTGGTGTCAAGATGTAGGAAGAACTGCACTCTTTGGAGTAGTCTGTTCCTTACCCTTTCGTCTCCCAGGGCAGGGCCCTCTGCATTTCTCCACCGCTGCCTCCCTCTTAAAACCTTTGTGATTACATTGGGACAGCTGAGATTTTCCAGGATATATCTCCCTAGTGAAAATGCCTTTTTGCAGTATTTGATACTGGGATCATTGCTGAAGTGATGAGAGTTAAGTTTGCTTTGTATGCTTGGGGCGCTGGTTCCAGTCCCCTGCATTTCAAAACTAAGTTATTCTTGCACATAAGGTATATCCATAGGCTGGGGGTTAGGAAGTAGACATCTGGGAGGTGATTATTTAGCTTCCACACTCACTTTGATAGTTTTCCTTCCTAGTCCTCTTCAATATACACATTTTATTTGCATATAATTGTTGAATAGCATGCATAACTTGGCTCAGCTAGGTTTTTGTGTTTCAGACCCTTATTATTGATGGATCAAGCTATGATAACTATTTTTGTTTATTAGAGCCATGGTGTGGTAGTGCTGACCTAAAATGATGAGCATTTGTGTTGTGTCTCATTCAGAATGCCAGATTGCAGTTTGAAGAGTCCTCACCATGTCACAGCACTATGAGTAATGTAGCAGAGTGTCCATGTCACTTGGTTTTTGCCAGACAGTATTGTCATTGTTTTTAAAGGACTTTCACTAATTATTTAAAAACTATGTTCTGACCTAAGTAGTGTTTTTGCGTAGGTTTATTATTTCTTTACTTTATGACTTCTTACCTCGTCACTGATCTCAAGGTCTCAGTTGTTCTATTGCTATTCTTTACAGGACAGTTATATAGTGGAATTGTCTTCCGCCCTACAAGCGCTCTTTTTAAACACGAGGGTCAAATTGAAATGTTTCTGCATTTCTTTCCTTCCGTTGCTCCGTTGTTTGTATATTCAGGTTTTCCACTGAAAAGGTTTCTGCTGGATATGCAGCTGTGTGCCGCCCTTCATGGTGGAGTCATGTCCTTAGCAGACTGGTAACAGATGACAAAGTGTGAGCGCTGGTGATACAGTGATTAGCGTTGGAAAAGTTTTCTCAAAGAACTGGAGAAGTCTAGCAGTTTTTGCCCAAGCATAGGCTGTCTGAGCCATCTCTCCAGGCCGTCTTTGGCCCTCTCTTGGAAGGTACATCCCCATACTAGCAGATTGTGTATTCATGCAGATAATTGAGAATTATAGTAAGCAATCTTAGTCCATGATAAAGACAGAATGCACTTTAATTACACTCTAATTTATTGTCTGATGAAAGTACCTTGCTAACAAATCAGCCCGGATATGACTTACTGGATAGCCTTTGCACTTAGAGAAATAATCAGACTGTAATCATAAACAACATGGACCACTCATCCTCTGGGTTGCTGTCTATTCCCTCCAGTGCTCTTCTGAGTCGGGTGTCCTTCCTGTTTGTTTCCCATGCAGAGGCCTGTGGGCTTCTGTCCTGCCTTCTGTTAAATTGGAACACTGTGTTTATGTTCTGTTTTCTCCCTGAAATAAGGGTTATGTACAATCCAAGGAACAGTTTTGTGGTCTTACCATAGGAGTAAGATGCATCGCCCTCCATAACAGCAGTTGAATCAAGTATCACTAGAGTGAATTGATGGAGACTTTGTTGGCTGTAAGAACTGTCAAGAGTTCTGCCACTGTAAGGAAATAAAAATGTTGCCCACAGTAGTTATAATTGTACTGCTTACAACTGATGGCATGATGAACAGCCTTTGCTGGTAGTTCCACAGGGGGATTTAGAAGCTTGAACATTGTATTTTTTTCAGTTGAGTTACAGCTTTATTAGGTGGGCAATTCGATAGGATGTATGTGCGTGTACAGAACGGTTTACAAAACAACTTAAATAAACCAGTCTCAAGATGGAGCTACAACAAAGAGTTGCTCATTGCCTTTCCTGTTTCAGACTCTTTCTCTCTCTCTCTTTGTGTGTGTGTGTGTGTGTGTGTGTGTGTGTGTGTGTGTGTGTGTGTGTGTGTGAATGTAGGCCACTATGTGTCTGGTACCCACAGAGGTCAGAAGAGGGCAACAGGTCTCATGTCTGGCATTAAAGGGGGTTGTGACTACTCAGGGTTGCTGCTGGGGGCTGGAATCAGCTCTTCTGCAAGAATGAGTACTCTTAACTGCCTAGCCTCCAGATTCCTCTTCAGTGGTTGAATCTACCAGATCCAACTTCGTATCTTTAGCAAGCAGAGAGAGTGTTAACCCTGACGTGAGAGTTTCTTCTTCTGAACTCAGACTCCTGGAATACACCTCACAGTGCCATGGGTACTATTTTATCACACCAAAAGTATCCATAGTTGTGAGGAACTGATAAGGAACAAAGAGGTCTGGGACTTAGGCTTTTTGGTGCTATGACATACTTGATTTTCAGTTTTTGTTCAAATTGTACTTAGACAAAGAGAAAATATTGCCATGGTTTTCTGAAGATGTGGTTTTTAGCATGTGTAGTGGTTTATATGAGAATGGCCCCCATGGATTCATAGATTTGAATGTTGGGTCACCAGGGTGGGGCACTGTTTGAAAGGATTAGGAGGTGGGGACTTGGAGGAAATGTGTCACCAGACGAGGGCTTTGAGATTTTCAAAAGCCCAAGCCAGGCCCAGTGTCTCTCTTCCTGCTGCCTGATGATCAGGCTCCGTCTCCAACACCATGTCTGCCCCCATGCCACTATGTCCTGCTGTGATGACAATGGACTGAAGTTCTGTAACGCTAAGTCACACAATTAAATGTTTTCCTTTTTAAGAATTGCTGTGATCGTGGTGTCTCTTCACAGTAATAGAAAAGTACGAGAGCATGCAAGTCAGTTTAGGTGAGCCTGGACATTTTCAGAATTAGACAGGAATGGCTTAATTCATAGTGTCTTCTGTAGGTTGAGCTTTTATTTGACTTTACACATTCAAAAGTGTAAAGTTACTTTTTCCTGAATCAACTAATAGTTAAGGCCTTACTCCCTGAGTTAAGATTCTCTGATTATTGCTGGGTGTGGTAGCTCATGTCTGTAATCCAAGTACTGGGGAAGCTGAGGCAGGAAAAGATTGCCAAGACTTTGAGACCAGCCTGCTCTACATATTAAGTTCCAAGCCAACCTGAACTACAGCATAGCATGAGACCTTGTTCCAAATAACAAAAAAAGAAAGTAAAGATTCTGTTATTATGGCTGACAGTTGTGGCTGAGACAGGGGGTTATGAGTTCAAGATCATCATGTTCTACATAGTAAGACCCTGTCTTAAACAAACAAGAATTTTATGGTTAGGTCCCTTCAAAGGCAAGCCTGTTCTTTGAATATTCCCCACTCTCCCACTGTCCCGGGTTTCTGGAATCTGCAATGGGCATTCTCATTAGGTTTTATTCAGCCCTAGTTTGGTTCTGAAGAAACACGATCACTGGTTGATTGACCTTTCTGTTCCCTAGGCTCTCTTGCTACCTCTTCATGACTATATCTAGCATGATATTCCATCTATGAAAACCAGTAAGGATTGAGAAATACACTAAATACCTTAATTTCTTAAATGGGGTAAAGGGGGTTTTCTGAGCAGCCAGCCCTGGTATTGCTGCACGTCGGCAGCTGTGTCTGTACACAGCTCTTGGCTGTGTTTGCAATGCATGTATACTTACTTGTGGGAGCTAATGCCAAGACAAGTCCCTTGCCCAAGGTCAGACCTCATTTCTTGGAGAACATGACTTTGTTGTTGATCCTTTGGCTCCACAATTTCTACTTCCTACTCTGGTTCCTGATATTTCCTTCTGTTGGCAGTATTTTCTAGATCTGTGATTTGTGTGTGTGTGTGTGTGTGTGTGTGTGTGTGTGTGTGTGTGTGTGTTAATTATTTAAGAGCCCTCTCTAAGAGTATGTTTGAGCTT
The DNA here is from genome assembly GCA_004025045.1 of Sigmodon hispidus. Lineage (NCBI taxonomy): Eukaryota > Metazoa > Chordata > Mammalia > Rodentia > Cricetidae > Sigmodon > Sigmodon hispidus. The sequence continues at coordinate 58,751 of PVIH01006733.1, read as the reverse complement.
CTTTTTAGAAAAAAATTACTGTTGTATGTCCTGAGATTAGTAGCATTTTTGACTTTTAGGAAGTCACTCATAGAATGGCATTAAGGCTAGATAACTATATTTGGCTGTACTGGAATGTAAGCCCCACTTTGGCTGCTAGTCTTGTAATTTTTCTAAAATCCAACTTACTAAAGTTATTACCTCATGGTTCCCCTGATTGCACTGTTGACTTCTAGATGTTAAGACATAAAGCTCCAATAATGGGGCAGAGTTGAAACTTTACAGGTAGATGAGAAAGTCTGACAGCTGGGACTTGGGCAGTGTCCTAGCTGGTGAAGTGCTTGCTGGGTGAGCATGAGGACCTGAGCTTGGATTCTCACTACAGTGGTGTGTGCCTGCAGACCCAGTGCTAGGGAGAGCAGACACACTAGCTTCTGAACATTGACATGTTAGATTATACTGTCTTTAAGAACACCATACTGACCTCATTTTATATAGAAGTAAGTGCTAGAGAGATGATTCAGCAGTTAAGAGCACTGGCTGCTATTCCAGAGGACCCAGGTTCAAGTCCCCGCACCCACATGGCAGCTCACACCATTTCTGATGCTTATTCTGATCTCTGGACCTGCAGGCATGTGACTCAGGCACACACTATAAACATAAAATAAGTATTAGTTTTTAAATTAGGTAAATGAGTAAAATGTTATCAAGGTTATCATGTCTGGCACAATTTTTTTTTACCATTCTAATACTTGCCTGAAAGTTCAATTTTTATTATTTGCAACAGTATCACTAGTTTTAAGTAAAAGTAATGTTTATGGAGGGAAAGGAGATAATTTTAATCCAGTTTGCAGATCGAAGAACCAGACAAGTGCTTTTCCTTGAGATAGCAACCACATTTTGGTTTTCAATAAAAATACTTGACACATAGTATTCGTTTTACAACTTAACTCATAAAAAAGACATGTGCTTCTAGTCAAGAGTTATTATAACTAGTCATTTTTTGCTATTTATCAAAGACATTAAATAAAAATGGTTACTTTTTTTTTTTCCTGTGAGCATATGACAATAAAAAATGTGGTTGTGTGGTTGAGGCCATTGGCTAGTTTGTGCTGAGGTCCCAACAGTTTACACATCATTGCTTCTGCAGTGTCAATGATAATGTCAACACAGTGGGAAGAGTAAAAATATCTTATTATCATAGTTCTTATTGCATGGAGATCCCCAGGAAAAAATTTAGGGGTGCTGGGGTCCCACAGACCATGTTTTGAGAACTACTAAACTAGAGGAAGAGGCCTGTGCAGACTGACAGCTTCACCTGTGAGGCATCTGAATGCAGAGCTTAGTAGCATCTAATTGCAGCTGCTCTCCAGGTCCATCCCAGCCCAGTCTTTAACCAAAGAGAAGAGCAAGTCTGCTGTGGAGAAGGTATAAACTGCAGCCACTGCACTTATATGTAGTGCTCGACTTGCAATCAAATATTATGAGAAAGGACTTTGCTTCTAGCCACAAGGGGATAGTGGGATCCAGAATTGCCTTTTCTTAATAAACAGCTAGAAATTGGACAGTATATATGAAACAACTGTATTCCCATATCGGACAACAAGCAACACAGCACTGTCATCCCATGGGGAAGGAGAATGGGAGAGGTAGCTCGATGATTATCTTGGCTTTCTGCCTAGAGGTAATTGTCAGATGGTGGTGTGGGGAAGAGAAACCTTAACAGCACCCTGTTAGGACAGACTGTCGGGGACACCGCTGAGTGTTCTGGGAGGTCCTGATGGGTAGAACATACAGGCAGTGTATTAGACAGGAAGGAGTTTTGCAGATAGCTTTCTAGATATCTGTGTAAGTCATTTCAAGTGCTGTGTATGAGTAGAGTGAAACTGCATGAGGCTGGGCAAAGAAAAGCTGAGGAGCAGTTCCCCGTGTTCAGACAGAATCTCTGGATACATGAGATATTCAGGGGGAAACTTTGGAAGGCAACACCTTGAGGTTATGGCTAAATTAGTTCTAAATAGAAGCATTGTGAAGCTGAGTATGTAATCATAGCCCTCAGGGACTGAGACAGAGGACTGCAGTGAGTTTCAGAATAATTGGACTGAGACTGTATGTCAAAAAACAAAACTAGAAACTAACAAGTCTAGAGTCTCAGCAAACCCCAAGTAGAATAAAGCAAACCAATTGGATATACCATAATCAAATTGCTGAAAGTAAGTGATAAACACTCATATGGAGAAAAAAAAAAGAGACATTGACCACAAAGGAGCAAGGTAATCTTTGCCACAAAATACCGGAAACTTAAAACAAGAACTTACGAGAGAGCATCATCAAAGACTTGAGAAAAACAACTTATATTACTATACTCACTAAGTACATGTTTAGAAACAAAACGGAGAGAGGTCTATGCTCTCTATGACACCTGTGAGTGTGCTGTATGTACTTCATAGTTATCTTGATTATCAAATTGACTGCTTAAGACATGTTGCATGAATGTAGGATTCACTGCTCCCCACAGTTGGAGGCGTTCACAGGGCAGTGCTGTGCTGTTGAAGGTAAATATATCACATAAAAAAAGAGTATAATAGTGTTTGAAGGTAGATTGTGATAAAGTAAAAGGGTACACTACAAATCTAGACCAGACATTTGAAAAATAAGTCTTAAGAGTTTAAATAAAATGCAGTGCTAAGATGCACTCAATCTAGAAGGCAGAAAATGATGGGGGTGGGGGAAACGACAGGTGTAAACATGTAGAACACAAGCAACAAGATGCGGAAGCAGGCAGATCTCTGGTTCTGAGGCCAGCCTGGTCCACATGGAGAGCTGTAGATCAGCCAGGGTTAGGTGGTGAGTGTAGGGAAAAGTGGCCAAGCAAAGAAACTTACCCTGACTCTGACAGCAGAGTCAGTGATAGAAACCCACCCTGGTTCTAAAACCTGAGCCAGTGAAAGAAATACTTTATACCTGAACCCAGAACCAACAAGAAATGTGCTCTGACTCTGAAACCAGCACCAAAGAAACACACTTTGGCCCCGGAATCAAAGCCAGTGAAAGAAATATACCCTTGCCTTGAAATTAAAGCCCAAAAGCCCAAAAGAGCTAGTGAAAGAAACATTTTGGCCCTGAAACCAAAAACCAAATCAGGGTGAAAAAAAAGAAAACAATCTGACCAATCCCCACCCTGGAAATCTCCCTAGAAAGTTTCACGCCCCCCCCCCAAGAAGCCCTATGTAAATCCTGAGCCCACAGCCCTTTCCCTGCTGCCCTCTCCTACCCCAGGCTGAGGCAGCTGCGCTCTACTGGACTCTTCCCTCCTAATAAATTTCTTAAATGAGGTTTGATTGAAGATCTTTCACCAGAGCATCGGCAGCGGCAGCGGAGCTTCCTTAGCTGGGCCAAATTGTTGCATTCCCTGAACAGAGAACGGTGGAGGAGAAGCAAACTTAGGCCTGGCCACTGTAGCAACTTTGCCCCTGTGGCCCTCCCTTGTTGGAGCAGAGCTGCTCACATTGGGGAAGCCTTTCCCTGAAGCAGAGTTTACTGTAAGCTGCTACCTAGGCTTACTGTGGCCTGTGGTGTTCATTGGCTCCCGACTGCCTGAATACTTCCCATTCAAGCTGCAGTGCTCAGTATGCCTGGGCTCCTGCCTGCCAGGATTTCTTTCCATCCGGGCTGCACTGGATTGCACAAATACCTATAGTGAGACCCTGTATCAAAATAATAATGATAATAATAATAGATAGATGGATAAAATAAAAAGATAAATCTAAACCTATTCTTGTCAATGATTATATGAGCTGTAAGCAGCCAAACTACTCCAGTTAAAAGTCACTATTTTCAGGTCACGTATTTGTAAGAAGAAAAAGCACGTACATAGGACAAGGAAGCAGAAGGGAGCCTGCTTAGAGTGAGGAGGGGACCGGTGGGGGAGTGGGAAGGGTGAGAAATAAGTATATAAATAAAGTGCAGCCACGTGTGTGTGTAAGCTTCATAATGAAACAGCTTACTAAGTCAATTAAAAAAGACTCTTCTTAAATGAGACCCAAAGAATAGAAAAATACGTAACATATAGAAAATTGATTTACTAATCTAAACCTCTACTTCACAACAAAGACTATTACAAGAGGTACAAAGAAGTATTTTAAGATGTAAGCAGTGACTCAACTTTCCCAATTCTGCAGCCCTTTAACACAGTTCCTCATGTTGTGCTGACCCCAACCATAAATTACATTGCTGCTATTTTATAACTGTAATTTTGCTGCTGTATGAATTGTAATGTAAATATCTGATATGCAGGATATCTGAGTGGTGACCCCTGTGAGAATCTCAATTCACAGGCTGATATAAAGAAGTCAGTTTGTTAAGATATCAATATTCTTAATGTGCACATTGTTGTGGAATATTTTAACTAGGCAAAGATTTGTTTTTGCTTTGGAATACTACTTTAACTGTGTAAGGGTGTGTTGCATTTGTTTAATGATGTAAGCGTATGTGTTTAATTATTTAAAGATGTATTACATTTGTTTCACCTTGTCTAGGGTATCTGATTGGTCTAATAAAGAACTGAACGGCCAATAGCTAGGCAAAAAAGGATAGGCAGGGATGGCAGGCTGAGAGAGTAACTAGGAGGGGAATCTAATTTAAGAAAAGGAAGAGAGAGAGGAAAGGAGAGGAGATAAGGAGGGTCACACCCATGGGGAGAAGCCATCAGCCATCAGCCAGTCACTAGTAGCAGCAAAAGTAAGATACACAGAAGGAAAGAAAAGTAACAAACCCAAGGCAAAATGTAGCTAAAGAGAAACAAATTAATTTAGTTTAAGAGCTAGTCAGAAATGAGCCTAAGCAAGGCAGAGCACTCCCAACTAATAAGAGGTCTCCATGCCATGATTTGGGAGCTAGGTGGTGACCTAACAGAAAAAGCCTGGTACAGCACATCAGGGCTTTAAAGTACATGGATCAAACCTGGCAATTGAAATAGACAATTATTTGGCTGTTTCTGCATCAAAAATATTGATGTTAGTGGTTTTTCACTCATATTTGAACTAGTGAGTCATGTGTAAGTTATTTTCATTACATCTTAGCACTTTGGTTATGATCAGTTATACATTACTTTAGAATTTTTGGTCTAAAGGACACAGTAGTTAGGTGTGGTGGTCCACTCCTGTAATCCCATACTTGGGAAGCTGGGACAAAGAATCAGGTGTTGGAGGTTTGCTTGAGCTATCTAACAAGATTCTGTGTCAAACACCAAGGTTTTCTCAAATGAACATGAACCTAAGCATCAGGATAAGATGCGCAACTGCTTTTGTGTCTTTTCTCCCCTTCAGGTGACTCTGAATACTAACTATACTCACCCCTACCTTTCGCTGCTGTCGCGGCTGCTGTGGCGGCTGACCACTCTGCCCCTGTCGCCTGAGCTGAAACCCACAGTGCAGGCAGAGGACTGCATTTCTTTGAGGTTCTTATATGCAAACAGTTGCAGGTTTGATTGACTTAAAGCATGTGTATTTGTACTTGTTCAAATTGAATTTTAAAAAATAAGCATGTATAATTTTTCAAAACTTATGAAACATTAAAGCATACTTATATATAGTGTGCTGGATAAGACGTAAGACATGTTAACACACAAAGTAGAGTTATCTGAAAGGAGGGAAATTTAGTTAAGAAAATATCTTTATAAGATCTGGCTGTAATTCGTTTTCTTAATTAATGATTGATGGGAAGAGCCCAGCCCATTGTGGGTGGGGTCATCCCTGGGCGGGTGGTAGGAAAGAAGGCTGAGCAAGCCCTGGGGAGCAGCACCATCCATGGCTTCTGCAACCACTCCTGCCTACAGGTTCCTGCTGTGTTTGAATTCCAGTCCTGACTTTCTTCTGTGATGAACAATGATATGGAAATGTAAGCCCTTTCCTCCCTTATTTTTTGGCCGTAGTGTTTTGTTGCAGCAATAGAAACCTAAGACATACAGGAAACAAAAGTGTTGAATGAACAAACAAATAGAATAGATTTATTATTTTTTTGGATTACTTTAACGGTAATAGTTACAGTATGTTAGGTTTAGTCTTAATCTATATTAGTCTATTGAACACACTGGAAAGTAATTTGGGCAGTAACTCTAGTTTATTGTCCCCTGTGTGGGAAATGGAGGTGTAGACCTGAACTCTCCAAGACCATGGTGGAGGGAGAGAAGCAGCATGGAAACACTGCTTTTAAGTGACTCACTCTGCAGTTTCTGCCCACAGAGTTCATTTAAAAATCCAGCGTAGAAGAAGGCTGGCCAGTCCCAAATATTTTTTTTAATTTCCATATTCATATGTATTTTTCTTTTAAAACACCTTTCTGTTTGGTTTCCTTATCTTTCTCTCTCAGAAGCTGTTGATAACTGAGGGACTCTCAGTTCACCACTGATTTTAGGAGTAAGGAGGGTTTTCTTTTCCAATGGCCAGCTCATCTTTATCTCTTCTTTAACAATGAAATATTTAAACTTGAATAGAAAGAAAATTTTTAGTGGCAAAGGGTCTTTAGCCACAGATATTTTGCTCTACATTTGTCTCTTATTAGCTCAAGAGATCTTTCCTGAAACAAGATTTCACACTTTATTCACTAAGCATTTGCAAACCAATTGTTAGCAATGCTGGAGTCCAATTAGGATGTCTTGGGTAAGACTATTTATTGCTTTTCTCCTTGGCAATCTTGCATAGCACTTTCCAGTTTCTGCTGGATTTCTTTGTCTTGTGTGTGAAGTGTACAGAGTCTTCAGCAATAGGGTCTTTAAGTTGTAAGTCCAGAATTGCTATCAGTAAGTTAGTAAAAGAAATATTTGTTCTTTGGCATAAAGATAGCATGAGATAATATGTATTCCCAGTATATTGTTCCCTTCAATAGAAAAGGAAGCCAGCAAATACCAAGTCTCATCATTCTTGTTAAAGCTATTGATAAATTGTTGACTTGACTTGTGAATAATACTTGAAGAACTAGCCTCTGAGTAGCCTAGATTCCTAAGTGCTTTAAGACTTGGTATAATAATTGTTTTTGTTCCTATCATCTATTGTATTATTGATGTTTTCATATTTTTCAAGAGTTTTTTCACTTTAAAATAACATCATTTAACATGCCACAGAACGTTTAACATGTTGAGAAGAACTAGAATCATTGTATGGTATAGTTGATTATAGGTGAAACTTGAAATCATTCTCTCAGATAAAGCAAATGAAAGCATGAGGCCATGAACCTGCAGCTGATTGTCAGTGCTTCTTTCAAACTGTCCTTTAATCCTGCTACATCTGGTTTAATCTTAGACTTGTCCTCCTCCTTATGTAAGAGTTCAAAAAGAAATCCTAAGCTATTTTGTGTTTTTAGCCTGTATACCTAAAGTTTAAATACTCTGAACTCGTAGGTAAAAAAACCACTTTACTTTCCTAAGTTAAAATAGACCTTTCTTACTGATGGTTTGCAGAAAACCTTCACATTTTGTATTGCTCTGGTGGCTGACATTTTGTTAATATATTTATTTCATCTATACTTAAAGAGATAGAAGGTTTACTTTGTTTGCAACCTAAAAACTAGAGGACCAAAGATGAACATTATCAAGAACCGTCTTTCTTTTTTTTTAATATTTATTTATTTATTATGTATACAGTATACAGAAGAGGGTACCAGATGTCATCATAGATGGTTGTGAGCCACCATGTGGAAGAACCGTCTTTCATTTTGCAGCTTGTGATGAAGTGGCTGAACTAATTCTAGAGTTGCTGTCTATGGGTCTAGAATTGATGCCTGCTAAATGGGGAGCAAACAAAACTGAATACTTGAATACTCTGCATTGTAACCAAAGAGGGAAAATTAAAATCCCATTATTGTTTAACATGTACTTCCTTATCTTTGAAATATACTCCAGCTGCATTTAAATGGTAGACTTATCAACATTGTAAACCACGCTATGCACTCTTTGGAGATTTTTTAGTTTTGCAAATGATGTTGAGTACAGAATTTCCAATGGAAACTGCAGCTCAAGAACTTTCTTTTACTGATGAAATTCTTTATGGAAGTCATTGATAGCATATTTAGATCTTTGCATGGTCTTATTGTTAGGATTTTTGGTGTGTGGTAGATGTGCTGGTAAATGCAGTATTCCAACATGGCACCCAACACACTGCGGGTGGGGGCATACCCCTTTCATCCATGTGCATGAGCAGGCATGATCATATAAACTTCGAAAACTATAGATAAGCCAAAGCCCCGCCTTGCTTTTTCTCTTCCCCACACATGTAGGTATTCACATCACAATCCTGTTAAATAAACTCTAGCATGGATTACTAGTATTTGTGATCTGTTCTGCATGTGTAAACAACACTTGTCTTTTCCAAATTTAGATCCCTTTTGAATGTGATCTTGCATAAATGATTTAATGAAAAATAGTTGATGTTTTTACTGAAGCATCCTATTAGTTGCTGTTGAGTATTCTCTGAATTTAGTACACATTGCCATAATGTGTACTAAAAATTGCCATAATGTGTACTAAAAATATCTGGACCTCATGCTACTGAAAATTTTAGCAGACCCATGCAGACTCTTGAGCATAACTGAGAACTGTAAACTATAGGTTGTATTGTGATATTCTCAGGGATCTTCTATCCCATCACTCCATCATCTCTAGTGCTACAATGGCTTAGAAATTTAGAACGGACAAAACTGTTTCTTGTGGCTGGGAAGAGTCTTTGGACTTCTTTCTGTTCTTTAGAATTTCTCACTAAAGGAGGATGGAGAGAAGGCGTCATGGTTAAAGGCACATGCAGAGCACGGACGGAGCTCCCATCAGGTGCCTCATAGCCACCAGTGTAGCTCCCCTTCCTGGCCACCAGAACACCTGTGGTGCGCGTTCATAGTAATGAATTTCGTACTTAAAAAAAATCTAATGTTCCGTTTGCATTACACAGTACCAATCCTTTGGTACCTGAGAAATACAGTGGATTGGGGATTTTCTTAGCTGAGGTATCCTTTTTGTTTTGACATTCTCGTACCTCATTAAGAAAAGAGAATTTTAGTTGAAGCAGTTGAACAAAATTATCCAGGACAAATATACAAAGATCTTTATATAAGGAAATCATAGGAAAGGTATGTCTTAAGGTAGGAGTGAAAATTGTTGATTTGAGACTCTTCATTCAGCTGAAAATATTAACATTTTTTCTGTGTGCTTTTCCCCTTTGACTCACTCGTAGGCTGTCTGAAGATGGCCTCCGTGTTGTTGCTGAAAGTCTATGTATTTATTCTATCAGTCATGCAAAGTGAAATACTGGACTTCACAGTTAACCTTTCTGAACTGCCTGCTGTTTTCTTTAGTTGAGTTTTTGCTTCATTTAAATATCTATTATTAGGGATGTATACATTTATATTGTCATATTTTTGTGATACACTGCTACTTTTGTGATTATGAAATGGTCTATATTGTTTCTACTAGTTTTTAGAAATAGAATCTAATAGTATTTAGTGAATCTAGTCATATTTCTTAGTCTGTTGAATATTAGTATAGCTATCTAGCTATTGTGACTTTCCATGGTTTATCATTTTCTAATCTTCTTTTTTTTTAAAAAAAAAAAAAAAACTTTATTTATTTATTTATTTGCCTTGGTGTTTGCCTGGAACTACAGACAGTTGTTAGCTGCCATGTGGGTGCTGGGAATCGAACCCTGGTCCTCTGGAAGAGTAGAGGGTGCTCTTAACCGCTGAGCCATCTCTCCAGCCCCATTTTCTAATCTTTTACTTACAAGTTATTCATGATTTTTTAAAATCTGAAATGTATCTTTTAGAGCCAGCATGTGGGTGGGACTGAGGCTGGAAATCTCAGTCTGTCACTGCCTTTTTGGGTGGAATAATCATTTCATTATTAGTATTTATGATATGTATTTCATTGTTTCTTATTTTGTATTTCATATTATTCTCCTCTCTTTTTTTCTCTTCCTCTGTGCAAATATATTTTAGTGTACCCTTTTAATTTTATTGTTTTGTCTTTATTACTCATGGGTTTTTTTTTGTTTGTGTTTTTGATCTCTTGAGACAGTTTCACTAGGTAGCCCAGGCTTTCTTTGAACTACTTCTGTATTAGCCTCTCCAATACTGTTATTGAATTGTTTTTTTACTACATGATTTTGCCTTACTTTCTTAGTCATTGTTCATTGTTCGTACAATTTACAACGTGTCTTAGCAATCTGTTTCACAAATAGCACATTTTAATTCTAGCAGCATACTCTACATTTCCCTGTATTATTTTAAAACCATATATGTATGTGTTGTAAGACCATTAATACCTTATAAATTTTACTTTGTGTTCATATATTTTATGAAAATTAAATGAAATGAGAAAAAAATTATAGAATTTTTAACTTGCATATTGACTATTATTTCCTCATGTTTGCACTCTTATGGACTCAGAGGCACCTAGAATATTTGTGTTTGACATTTCATTTTATTTTTGAGACAGGATCTCACTATGTAGCCTTGGCTTGTCTGGAATTCTCTATGTAGAGCAGGCTTTCCTCAAACTTGAAGAGATTTACCTGTCTCTTGTTTCTTTGGTGCTGGGACTAAAGGTGTGTGCTACAGCACCCTGCTTTTACTCCCCCCACACACTCCTAGCAATTTAAAAGTATTGTTTCCTGCTTACCTCTGACCACCCTTATTTCTTTTGTTCTTTTTAAAGATTTATTTATGTCTATTGAGTGCTCTATCTGCATGTATGTCTTTATGCCAGAAGAGGGCATCAGATCCCACTATAGATGGTTGTGAGTCATCATGTGGATGCTGGAAATTGAATTCAGGTCCTCTGGAAGAGCAGCCAGTGCTCTTAACTGCTGACTATCTCTCCAGCCCCATTATTTCTAAGGAGAAATCAGCTACTAATTGTATTGTTATCCCATTGTACCTAGTGGGTCATTTTTTTTCTCATAATACTTTCAGATTTTTTGTTTTTATTTCATTCATTTATTTTTCAGGCTGACCTTGAACTTCTGCTCTTCTTGCTTCATGTACAAGTGCTAGAATAATTACAGTGTGTGTTGCCATGGCAGATTTATGGGATGCTAGAGTTCAAATCTGAGGTTTTGTGCATATTACGTGCCACTGTACCATCTGACTCATCCCTAGTCACCCTCCAGTAATAATTTCCACTTCACCTCATGAATTTCTATTTGGTTTTTTATAAATCAATTTCAGACCTTTTTATAGGTTCTATATTTACCAAGGCATTTGATTTTTTTTTTTTTTTTTAAATTTGGTTTCCTTTTTTTCTTTTGCTTTTTGAAACAGAGATTTTCTGTGTAGCCCTGACTGTCCTGGAACTTGCTCTGTAGAAGAGGCTGACCTTGAACTGGCAAAGATGAGCCTGTCTTCTACTTCCTGAGTGCTGGGATTAAAGGCTTGTGCCACCACAGCCAGAAACTTATTTTGTTTTGGTTTGGTTTTTTAAAGCTTTCTTATAATACCAGTTTAAAAATTTCTAAGCATTTCCAGACAGTTTTTGATGATTAGTTCTCATGGATCAGAAGTTCTTATTTCTTTCATGAGTCATGACTTTCTGTTGAATATTGGACATTCTAGATAATACATTGTAGCAACTCTAGGTTCTGGCCTTGCCCTCTCTGTTGGTGATTTGGTTATTATTTGCTTGTTTTATGGCTTGCCTGGACTATATGATATGCAGGTGCAAAATCTGTGTTTTGCAATTTTTTTTCCTCCCGATTTTACTTGTAAATTCACTTTTTGGCAGTTGCCCATGTATCTGTATAGCTTAGTGATCAGCCAAAGATTGGTTGTAAGCTCTGCTGAAACACCTCAAACCAGTAAGGCTTCTGGCTCCTCCCAGTGAATCTGTGTGCAAGATGGGAACTGGCCTGCTCCTGTTGGACTCTACGATGTCACATCTGCACATGCTTCAAGCCCTACCCACCAGGAATGTACGGGCCTTCTCTGGACTCAACTGCCATGAGTAAAGCTTCTGGTTAGGCCCAAGTATGTGGAGTCTTTCCCCTTCCCTGTTAATCCTTGGCTTCTGCTTACTCTGCTGCTTGCTATAATTAGATCTGCTTCTTCTGACCCATGGAGCCTTAGGCCATCTCTGCTGCTTATGGAACTCCTTGTTAGCTCTGGCAGAGGGGACGACGCTGGTGGCTTTCACAATCTTCCCTGCCCTCCTGGGCTCACAGAGCTAGGTCATGAAAGTAGGGGCAGCCCAGCAACTCATTCTGTTCCTATACAGAACTCAGTAGGTTTCCATCAAGTGCCTGCCTTTGACGGGCTTGCACAGTGCCACAATTCCCACAGTTCCCTGTTTGTGAGCAGCGCTTCCACCTCCGCAGCTCAGAATCTCTCTACAGACAGACTCCAAGTGTTAGTGATTTGGGTTATAGTAGATAAGGGATCTTAATTTGTAAACTTTTTTATTTGGTTTTTTCGGTGTGTGTGTGTGTGTGTGTGTGTGTGTGTGTGTGTCTGTCTGTCTGTCTGTCTGTCTGTCTGTCTGTCTGTCTGTCTGTCTGTGGTAGTCCGAGGACAACATGTGGAGAGTCCTTCCATGTGAGTCCCAGAGACTGAACTCAGGTCGACAGGGTCGGCAGGCAGCAAATGCCTTAGCCCTGAGCCATCGCTGACCCACATACGTAATTTAATGTTTCATCTGTATTATTTATAATTGAGGCCCCACTTGCTTAGTCTTTCTTTGAGAGAAAGCTAATTACCATTTTGTGAAAATAGAGAGGATTTGTTACTCAAATGAAATAGTATTGTAGTGCAAAGATGTGCTTGTAGGGTCAAGTAGAAAAATATCAATCCTATGCTTTCTCTTGAAATGCAAATTGGAAAGTGAAGCAGATCACATCATCATTTATTTCAAAACTCTTACCTCTGAAACATGAGGCAGCAAATGACTGTTACAGTGAAAGAATCCTTTGTTAGGTTAATCCTCTGCTTATGTGAAATATAAACTTCCATAAGGTGTAGGATACCAATGCAATTTATAGATTTTGTATATAGCATCTAATATAATAGATATTTAGAATTATTCAAGGAATGTCAAAGGAATTTCAGTTTATTAGTAAGAGGTTGAAAATCATTTATCAATGTTTATTTTTTTTTAAATGAGAACATTCTTTAAAATGTGAAGCACGATTTTGTTAAAATTCTAATTCCAAGTTTTCAAATAGGATTTGAGAATTTATCAAATATCATGAATATTGTAATGTATGTAAATTATAGAATTAAATGCCAAATAGTTTGGCACTGCAGTTTTTCCAACTAAAAATAAATTGTTATCTATGGAAATCAAATATTCGTGTATCTCTAACGCTTGCTTTAAATTTTCATGTACTATAAAATGCTATTCTTCCTAAAGGAAATATTGCCCAGTATGTAAATTAAGATATAACAAGTTATATCCAAATAGCTGGTGTTGGAGATATCACTGTACATGGAGTCAAAACAAGACAATATTAAGATAACTTTCAGCATGTAGGCATTCCTTTGTGAAAACACAAATCGCACTCCTCTTCCGTAGCACTGGGAAAACAAGTTTGCTGAATGTGAGAACGTGAAACCACTTGGTGGCTTTCCAGGGAGGACTCAAAACCCAAGTGAGCAACTCTGCGTTGGTGACCTTGACTCTCAGTCCCTCAGCTGTGCAGGTTGTTCTCAGTGGAGAGCCTCTAAGGAGGAGGAGCATAGAGGTGCTAAGCACACGTCATGGGAAACGCTGGGCCTGACATTTTACTCCTTTATATACCATACTCTATACCTGTTTGTATTCCTGAGATCTTTGAAAAGTTTGAGAATGACTTTATAACTTTATCTTTGCCCACCAAATCCAGACACAGAGAGCAAACCAAAGCACTGGGTTATTATTCAATGTTCCTAGACTATTGCTAGGTCAAGCAGCAACTACATCACTTTCTCCTGACACACACAATATACTCGATCAAGATCTGCCTATGAGGAGCATATGAATGAAGTACTAAGAAGGCTTGGGTGGGGAGGGAGGGGAGAGGTGGGAGGAGCTCTTTGTAATCTGACAATGGTATAAAGAAAGATACTTCTCTCTTGTTCGTAACATGTATGTGTGTTCTTAATTTCCTGTTTGGACCTTCTGGCAAGTTACTGACAAAAACTATAAAATCAAAACCACAGCTTTATCTTCTATACATGCTTCTGTCTCTTACTGAGTTACCCTAGGATTTGATGCCTTCGATCTGAAGCTATTTGAGAGAATACTGGAGTTACTTTTCTTTAGGTAACACTTGGTACATAGCATTAGTTTGAAAATTAACAAAAAATATAAATATAGATAGATAAAGCTGTAGTTTTCATTTTATAGTTTTTGTCAGTAACTTGCCAGAAAGTCCAAACAGGAAATTAAGGACACACATACATATTATGAACAAGAGAAAAGTATCTTTCTTTATACCATTGTCAGTTTTCATTACCTGTTGATTTTCAGCCAGAAGTGATTTTACCCTGTGGGGACAAGGGCAGTGTATGTTAGACAGTTTTGTTTAGTACATCTGGGGAGTAGCCTTTTCCTGGCACCTGTTAGATAGAAGTTGGAATGCTATTAAACAGTCTACACCCTATACAGTCAGCCAGTCCCTCACAACAAAGATGCTGTTAATGCCCACTTAAGAGAACACTGTATTCATAAGAATCATGACCCTGTCTTTGCCATTCCTATCAATATCTCAATTTTTCCTTCATTTTACCACTTCATGTCTACAGTGTCTTTGAATACTCACAGCTGTAGATCTTTAGTTTCCATAAGATATATTACAAGTACAATCTCTTAATGCTATGTTTGTCTACTTTTTTCTAATACTGTCAGAAAATTGTATAAGCAATAAATTGAAGCTAAACTACTAGACACAGATAAGTGTACAATTGAAATAATACCAAATAACAATTATGTCATTGACTTCCATCCCTCCTTGGATAGTAGGTTCTACTGTAATAGGGATAGTCTTTAACTAGACCTATTTTTGTGTTCTGGAAGTATGTTAGAGGAAACTGGTGTGGTGGTACACTTCTCTAATCCCCAGTACTCAGGAGGCTGGGGCAGGAGGATTGTAAATTTAAGAGCAGCTTGGGCAATTTCACCAGACACTGGAGAAAGGGTGTGGAGAGGGAAGAAGGAGAGAAGGGGAAGAATGTGTGTTATTTATGTGAAATGAAAAAGTAAGATATTACTAGAAGATAGCTGTTGTCGCTCAGCGATTTCAGAGGGAGTAGAAAATGTGGAGAAATTTCCTGCACTGGACTCAAGACAGGGGTCTGTGTGTGTGTGATTCCCTTTCTTGTCCCTTTCCCCAGATTGCTTTAGACTGATTTCGATGATGTGTTTATGTGTCTCTCCCTGTGTGCCACATGTGTGCATTGTCTTCGGAGGCCCCAAAGACTGTTAGGTCCCCAGGACAGAGCTACAGGCAGTTGTGAGTGAGCTGCCTTGTGAGAGTGCTGGGCACTCACCTCTGCTCCTCTCCTGTAAGAGCAGTACGTTCCTAGCCCGAGTCCCCCAGCCCTCCTCTGCTGTTGAAAGCAGTGCCGTAATTGTCATTATTTCTTCAAAACCCAATTACATTTGTCATTATTCCTTTTAAATCTGAATAAAAACTTAGTCTTGTAGATTGCTTGTTGTTTGATTCTGTTTTATTTTGACAAATCAAAACAAAAGCCTATTTCTCCATATTTTTTTTTTTATATTCAGATGAGGTATGACATGCAGATGGCTGTGGGGTTAGGAAACGCTTGTGAACTTCACTGTCATCATGGTCAGGACTACAGGAAAATACCTTCCTATTAAACTGGACTGCAAAGCTGTGCATTGCTTTCACATGCTAATGAGTAGATTTAAATTTGTATCTTTTTAAATCTGTTGCCTAGTACTAAAATAAATCTGGGTCCCAGCAGCTCATAATAGTTAATAGCCTTTATAAATGGGTCCCCAGACACCTGTTCTTTTACTGCTAATGAGGCTCTATTGTGTGTGCAGAAATAGTGGAGTTCCTGTTGACTCTCTGTCCTAGCACATCTCCCTGTCTCCTGTGTGCATATTTAAATGACATTAAGAAATGCTGTTTCCTCTTGTTTTCTCCCATCTCTAGGATTCTCCAGACACGTTGATTCTCTGTAATAGGTTGTTTGTTCCTAAATGCATTAGGGTTGGTATTTTTTCCATTTTCTGGGTTTTTGATTTTTTTTTTTTTTTTTTTAAAGAAGCAAACCTCAACCTTGTTATTTTGTGAGGGAGGGCTCAGTATAAATCGATGATGACTTGATAGCACCAGACACACAAGGAGCCAAGTGAAGTTTCTCAAGGAACAAGTAAATGGCTTGTGGAAATTCTAGTGGCCTGAGAAAATTTAAGAAAGCAAATTTAAGAAAGCCATGTCTATTGCTGTAATGGTCATGGTTTATCCTCCGAGGTCACTTATCATACCTGCTTGTATTTTCCATCACTGACAATTCAGAGACTTTGTAATTAATTTATTTCTATTTACTTTTTTTTAAAGCCATGATGCACTGGTTTTATGAAATGAGAAAAACATAAGGTTAAAGACTGTTACAGTCCATCAGGCACTAGTTCTTTTTCGAAACAGTAGACTTATAGTTTGAAATAAAATTTGTGGCTTACTGCATTCACTTGTAGTTTTTAGAGGACAGTGTACTAATAAGCTTTTAAAAACATGTTTTCAAAGTATGCTAGAAATGTTCAAAATGTCCTGTTGCCATGAAACATGCCTTCACCTTAAAGGGAATAAGAGTTTACAAGTGTCCATGGCCTGAGAGGATGACTTCAGTTTGCACCAAAACCATATTTGATTGTGAGCATGGTTTTGTTTAGGGTTTACTTACAGAACAAAAGAAAATAACTTACCAAAGTGCTCTTCAGTGGAAACCTAAGGTAGGCAGGTCACATCGAGGCCGGCAGTGTCTCCTAAGACTAATGAAACACCAGCTAAATACAGGGAAAACATAGTTCTGCAAATGCTCCTGTGTGGGCCCGTTTCTAGCTAAGGGTAGGTAGAAAGTTCACCTGGTTCCAGCTCCTGCTATAGGGTTTAGATGCTATCTGATAGCATTCTTGGCTTTTGGAATGGTGGAAACTTATGTTTTGTTAAACAAGTATGTTTCAAAGATTTACCTGATAATTTATGTTAGGTAAGAATGTTAGGTCAGATACAAAGGTAGACAGGTCATGGCTATAAAATGAGCTGAAGGTAGTTCAAGATAAATTGGCTTTGTGACACAATTCCTGAGAGATAAGAACAAAACCTACTCATCCCAGTAGGGAGCACTGGCAGATTGAAGTAAGGCCACCACCTGTGAGTTTCCACACATGAGAGGTTACTTTTGGGAACAGAAGTGACTCAAAGCCACCAGCATCACCAGAGCCCATGGCAGCAAGGGTGGCAGCTCACTAAAGCTTGGAGCAAACTGAACTGTGCTTGCTCAGCAGCTTGGAGCGCTCTTTCCTAGTGGCTCAGTTGAACCCCTCCATTGAGTCTCTTCTAGGCAGACTGGCTCATTTGGCTCTTCCAGTTGGCTTAGCTGGTGAGAGTCTCCCAACAATCCTTACTACATAGACGTTAGGGAGGAAAGGGGCCCAGTTTATCTGATCATTTTCAGGGACTTCCTGACACCAGGAACTCTGCAGGATTTAGTGTTTGAACACCTATATCTTAAGATGCTTCCCTCTAAATTGGAAGGTGTTACTCAGAGGAACTTGCTATCTAATAATCTGCAGCATTCTAAGGCTCTATGTACAAGCAGAGGATTGCAATCTCACACAGCCTTGTAGAATCTATATCACAAGTGTGGCTTGGAAGCAGGGGACAGGGTGAGAAGAACAGGACACTTCAGATCACACTTCAGACACCTGGATTTTCATTACTGCTAGTGAATTATAAAGGTCATCCTTGAAAGAAGGAAGATGATTATGCTATCTTTAAAATGCTGAGAGTTACACTGCTGATTGATTCAGTGAGTTATTCAGAATGGACTCTCTGCTAAGTGTACTGGAAACACAGAAAGCATTTGTTCATTATGGAGGAACTGATTTGAAGTTCTTGATGTTGACATTCTGACATAGGAAGTGCTCTTTGGAATGATCCATGGGGATCGGTCCTCACAACTCAGGCTGGTATTTTGTTGACCTCCTTTACTAAGAAATTTTCTATTCCTGGGAAGTGAGCACACAGTGCCTTTTCTTCTGCCATCTGCAATGAGAGGAGGTGCAGCACTTAGGTGTGTGTCCTGGAGGGATGAAGTGCTGATGGGAGGTCTCTTCCTGTGGGGGATGAAGAGCGGTGAGCCACAGGCTCTGGTGCTTTTCAGTCCTGGCTGCATATTAGAATCACATTTGTGGAAGTTTATTCCTCCCGAAACCCCAGTGCCCAGTCTACTGTTTTAAAGGAAAGATTTTGGTTTTCTGTTGGATCATAATGTGCCCATCTTACATTGCCCAGTTACACTCCTTTGGTAAATATGCACATTCCACTCACTTTCCTATTTCCATCATGATGTGTCCTGTATAGTGAAGTATTTTGCTTCTTATAAGCTAATTATGGTGTAAGAAACATAGAATTTATAAGTGATAAAAGTGGGCAAACTTAGGGACAGATGTATGAATACAGGAATTTATAGGATAAGAATTTAGAAAAAATATATACCAAATATTTTGTAAATGTGATACAAGTAATCATTTTATATAATTTAAAATAGCAGTATCATCCCAGCTGCTGTGAAGGCAAACTTTAAGTGGTCAGAATTTTCTTTGGGCTGCCAGCTCACAAATAACAACATTGAGACTTCTTACTAATTATGAAAGCCCAGCCTCTAGCTTATGCTTGTCCCCTACTAGCTCCTATTAACATAAATTAACCCATGTATATTAGTCCATATTCTATCATGTGGTTACCTTTCTTCCATGTTCGACCTCCTGGTTTCCTCTGTGTATCTCTCCTGGTGTCTTCCTCCTGCTACTTCCTCTCTCTGCCTGGGAAGTTCTGCCTCTACCTCCTGTCTAGCTGTTGGCCATTCAGTCTTTTAGTACACCAATCACACCAATATACCTTCAAACTGCATGCAAACATCCCAGAGCAGCATTCTAAAACCTAGTCAGGGAATCCTCACAGTTCCCAGGCCCGTGAAGACCCAGCCTCCTTCATAACCCCTTTGGACTGACTCTTTGGTACAGGCTAAGTGCTCCTACCATGTTGCTAATACACACCGGAATAGCTGCTCCAACTTTTATTGGCAGACTAATCACATTTATAATTTTTTGGCTGCTTTTAGTTTGCTAGCAAGTTACCACAGTGGAATTCACAGCACCTGTATTTCTGAAAGCCATAACTATATACATGGAGTGGAAATGGGTTTTTAAATAACAATATTACTTTACAACTCTTTGAGGGAGGTGATTAAGGAACTCTGCATTTCTTAGTTGTTCTTTAAGAAAACATGTCAGAAGAGCATCATTACAGACACGGAGCTGCTCTTGTTATTTCAATCCATTATTTGCTCTTCATCAGATTCATATTTGTGGTTATCCGCCCAGCATGGCAAGTGCTGGGAAAACATTTGTACAACATCTTGCCAAAGAAGACTGTTGCCTGTGTGGAGTATAGTGAATTCACTGTTCAAGATCTTCATGTGTTTATTCAAAGGGAAAAACCCCAGATACTAGTTAATTATATTCATTTGAATTACTACGTCTTGTGGTTAGCATGTTGAATTTATTAAATAGTTTAAGTGTATTCAATACAGAATTACAGCAGTTTTATTGACATACTGGCAAAGAAACAAACATGACCACTCTTTACCATCTGTTTATAATGCTATATAAAGAAGACCATGGTGGTTGCCATGGAAACTGCATTTCCCAAACCACTGAGTGGTTGCTTAAATTCTCCAATCTTTTAAAATCATAAGCTTTCCTCCCCAAAAAAGAGAAAGAAAAAAATTAAAATGTCCAGTGGTTTTTTTTTCCCTTCTCCTAATTTTTTTTTCTGTAAAATTTATGCCAAAATTGATATTTTACCTCAGAATCTATTAATTAGGTTGGGGACTCTTAATTTGAGACTTTGGGTATTTTCAAGAACTGGGGAGAAAATGTTAATGCTAGCCTATTGAGAGCTACCACATATCATTTTAAAGTAATACATGGCTTTTTCACAAAACCTTTTTATTAGCAAAACAATAAATAGGAGCCTGAAGAAGTAACAAATATAATAACATGATACCTAGAGGGAAGGGGTTTGCAACTACGCAGGCTAACCACGTTCAGTCCCTGCTGTCATGTTAGGTGATGTGGCAAAGACTATATATAACAGGGAGTTCATGGCTTTAAGCAGAATTATTGAGACATTTAAAGGTGTGGCAGCTAAAAAACATTTTGTGGGGCTGAGAGAAATAGATCAGCCAGCAGAGGCTTGCCATGTAAACATGCGGACCTGAGTTCCAAGACCCACATAAAAATGTTGAGTATGGTGTAGTATGGTTGTGATTTTAACACTGAAGAGATGGCATGAACAAGGTCCCTGGAGCTCCCCGGCAGGCCAGTCTAGCCTAATTGGTGATCTTTGGACCAATGACAGTTCCTTTCTCAAAGGAGGTAGGAGTTGTTTATGAGGATGGCACCCAACATTTTCCTCTGTCCTCTATATACAATCATACATACATGCAAGTCCATCATAGGCACCCAAACATGCTTACACCAACATATGCATAAAATAAATACATTTTAAAATATTTTTGTTGTATTTACTAAGAATCAGTTGAGATTTTTGAGACTCTTGCCTGGGGAATAAAGAAGTAAAATAGATGTCATTATTAATATAGAACTAATGTTTCCTAACCCGAAATGATTGCGTGTACTCAGAGGTTTTGTTTATATAAATGTATATCTATCTAGGCAACAAAAAGCTTTTTGCCATATTCTTTAAAACATTTTACTTTTTATATCCTTTTAAATTATTATTGATGGCTTTACACTGTGGCAAATAAAATGTTTGTATTTGCTCCAACATTTACTACAGCCCAGGTGATTGATCATTCAGGTAACAGCAGTAAAGTTATTGACCACTTAGTGTCTGAGAGCACACTGAGTATTTTATAAGCTGAATGTTCATTGTTAGTTCTTTTGGTAATCTTACAGGCTAAGGACTCTATACTATTTTTAAAAATATATATTTGTTTTTATTTGTATGAATGTTTTGCCAGAGTGTATGTATGTGCCCTGTATTTGTGCCTGGTGCCTGTGGAGGCCAGGAGCAGGTACCGAATCCTCTGGGACTGTGAGCTGCTATGTGGGTGCAGAGAATTGAACCTAAGTCCTCTGCAGGAATAGCCAGTGCTCTTAACCTCCATGGTACCTCTCCCATCCTGCATGCTCCTTTGAAATGAATGTTTCTCTACCTCAGCGCTATGAGGTTTGCTGTCAGATGTTCAGAGGCAGTGTTCCCTCAAGTTGAGACAATCAAAACAGATGTAGACATTCCCAGAGATTCCCTGCGGAGAAAGGGAAATTGCTCCGCTTGATAACCTGTTCTGTATGAGGCGACTTTTACTTTTTCTTTTGGTGAATGCAGTTTGTACACCATCTCCTGCCATCCACACCAGCCACCCTTATACCATCATGTCCAATATAAGCTCCTTTGTAGTTTAGCTCAGGTACTGTGATACTCTCCTTGGGTCCTGGATTTTGAAAACTGTTTTGTAGTTACTGAAATAAATAGTAATAGTTAAGGCAAGTCGTATTAAAATTATATAACCAAAAGAGAATTTTTAGTAAAATTTTAGAATCCTCTACTTAGCTAAATGTAGTGGCTTCAGCCTTTAGTTCTAGTACTCTTAGGGCACAGAGAGACATATCTCTGTGAGTTCCAGGTCCTCCTGGCCTACGTAGGAAGTTCCAGGCCAGCCAGGCCTACAAGTAAGATATGTTTCTAAATAAATGAGAAAGAAAAAGATTTTATGCTGGGTTCAGAATATAAAAAAATGCAAAGTTCTGATACTTATATGTATTCATCTCTAAATAGCCAGCTAAAGTTATCCTATTTGTTTTTTCTATTACCAACTTATATAAGAATATTTGGTATAGTTTTTATGAATCTTTTCTGTGGCATTAAAAATTAGAAGGTGATCAGTTGTGGCCCATCTTACAAAGTTAAAGTTTTTGTTTTCTTTTATACCATAAACTTTTAATAGCAATTAAATAGTTAAGGTTGATTTTCCTTACTTTTTCAAGACTTTTTGCTGCATCTATCTTACGACGGTTTTCTTTAATACAAAATACATTTCTTAGCAATGTTTCATAATTGTGACATGTTGAAATGAGACTTACCAATTCTCTGAACTTGTCAAGTTAGGTTTCTATGGTTCAAGTCTTCCCTGGAGATCCATTTAAAATATATTAATATTTTCTAATTGTCTGATAGATTATTTCAGAAAATGTGTTGATGCATGGCTTGGGGCTGTTTGATATGAAATTACTAGATTTTACTATCATTAATTGAAAGATCACTTTGGAAGAATGCAGACATAATAGCTTTTTTAGGTGTATAAGAATGTTAGGCCCTTCAGACTAGTAATTGTGCAAAGTGATTATGCTGAGTTTTAACTACTGTAATTTTTATGTATCCAGAAGCTTTTATGTTATTTATATATTTTAACAGTTTCAGTGGGACTCAGAATATGCAGTGAGAAGTCTGCTTGTTTTATATTCTATGGAGCATCTTCTGCTCTTGAATAATAATGAATAGTGGAGCCATTCTCTAGATATTGATTTAACTACAAAGTATTTGAAGACAACAACACTTTATTAAATGGTCAAAGCGAAATCTACTTCGCTTGGGAGCAAACTTAAGTTGATGTGGGAAGACTAAATAGAGCATCATCTCTGTGACCTTCCTGGCAGATTCATCATCTGAGTGCTGTTGTGAAGAGCCACCAGCCAAATCACAGAGAGAGGACCCACCTCACCCAAGATCTTCAACATATTCAAGGCCCTATGTCTGAGAATGTCTAAGGAACTGGTCCACATTTAAAAAATCCAAGAGACACAGTAGCTAAGTGCAATGCAAAGAACTGAGCTCATTCTTTTGCTAAAAAAGATATGACTAGAATAACTGATGAAATGTAATAGGTGTCTGTAGTTTAGGTACTAAGAACATGGTACCTTCTGCTTATTATGATAATCCAAGTCAACAACTGATTCTTATATTTGTTTGAGGCAGGTTTTCTATGTAGCCCTGACTGTACTAGAACTCACTGGCTGTTCTTGAACTCACAGAGATCCTCCTGCCTCTGTGTCCAAAGTGTAAAATAAAAGGTGAGCGCCCCATGCCAGCCAGCAACTGATTTTTTTTTAAAGATTTATTTATTTATTATTGTATACAGTGTTTTGTCTGTTTGTCTGCCTGAAGGCCAGAAGAGGGCACCAGATCTCATTATAGATGGTTGTGAGCCACCACGTGGTTGCTGGGAATTGACCTCAGGACCTCTGGAGGAGCAGCCAGTGCTCTTAACCTCTGAGCCATCTCTCCAGCCCCATGATTAAAGGAAAGCTTGTTCTGTAATTTTCTTCTGTTTGAGATGACGTTTTGAAGTGGAAGCTTAAGAAAGATCTAGACCCTTAGTGTCAAGTTCTACTGTTTATTATTACTTCTTTGGGTCTTAGTTTTCCATCTGTAAAATTAGGATGAAAATAGTACCTTTAAGGCTAGAGATAAGAGCATTGGCTGCTCTCCTAGAGGGTCCAGGTTCAATTCCCTGTATCCACATGATGGCTCACAACTGTAATTCCAGATCCAGGTACTCCAGTGCCCTCTCCCAGTTGTTGTGGGTTCCTGCATATATTTGGTATACATCCACAGAAGTTTATATAGATACATATTAAATTAAAAGTAGAAGTAAAATACTACTTCCCAGTTTGTATGGGTTTGAGTAGTTTTTGTTTTGTTTTTAAAGAGCCAAGTGTAGAGCCTGCTGTGGCAATTGCTTTTATTATTTTAGGTTTACTGTTACCATTTTTCTGGATAAACTACCTAATATTTAGCCACTAACTTATTAATGAACAGTATTTGTAATCTTGGGTTGTTATTTGTTGTTATAAAATGACCAATGTACTGATGAAAACATTTCAGTATGGAAATATGAAATAAAGTAATACATTGCAATAAAGGTAGATAGTGGGTGGTATTTTTAATTGGATGATTATTGTCCTTAAAAATTGTTCAGTAGCTGTTTGTAGTTCAGATCGATAAACCAGTGATTGCTAACTGGCTCTGCAGCCTGTGTCTGCTGGTGATAGCCTCACTAGCTTGTCTTACTGCAGTCATCACAGACATGTTTCAGCATCTGCTGATCGTGGAGGGGGAAAGAATGGCAACAAATAAATAGGAATAGACAGGAGCTTTGTAGTCAAATCCTCAGGTTTTGAATTCTGACTTTCTTACTTTTGATCTGGAACAAGAAGCTAATGTCTTTCAGCCTTAGCCTTAGCCTTGTAAAACAGAGATAACTACAGAGCATGTGGGCTGCATGTGAAATAGCCCATGGGGAGTGATGTAAAACTACGAATTGCTTCCTATCTCCACATCCTCATTGTCCATCAATTTGTCTTATAAAATTCAGTGCAAAGGAGGAGACAGGTGTCCATTGTCCTATTTAGGAAGTTAGAGGAGAATCTAGGGGCTTCCATTGCTTTTTTTCTCATTTCTAGTGAAATGAAGGCTGTTGTTAGCTGGCCAGTAACTTTTTAGGAGGAAAACTGAAGGAGAAATGTCCACCTAACAATTATCAGTGTTGCCAACATTTCCTAGGCTTTATTGATTGATGGTACTGTTATTCTTTACTCCTTGTTGTTTATCTAACGCTTTAGTTATGTGTATGTGTATATGCCTATATAAGTGTATGTGTACCACATGTGTGCAAGAACCCTCAGATGCCACAAGAGGGCATTAGATCCTCTGGAACTGGAGTTACTGGAGGTTGTGAGCACCATTTGGGCTCTGGGAACCAAACCCAGGTCCTCTACAAGAGCAGTTAATACTGTTAACCACTGAGCCATCTCTCTAACCCCTTTGTTGTCTCTTAAAAATGGACTATTTTGAGCTTCTTAGTTGATAAAGCACTTGCCTTGCAAAACTGGATTTTAATACATATTAGGGCAAAGTATATGTGTTTGGTTTCATACAGGATAGAAGAACAACAGTCAGCAAAGCTTTAAGTCAGTAAGTGCCAGATTCAGGCTTCCTATCTTTCTGTTGCTGGAAATAAAAATATAGAATGGGTATAAATTATTTCTGTAGAGAAACTGATATTTTTCCCATTTTTTTTTTTAAATAAAGAATACACAAGATACTCGGTGGGCAGAACCCATGATTTCCTTCCCCCAAAGATGTGAATTTGTAATCTATTTTAGAGGCTCGGTTGTCACAGCCCTCCAAAGGGGCACAGTGCCATGGACCACAAGCACTCTGTGGCTAGGGGCTAGACCCTAGCTTCTCTTTCAGTCTGGGAGGCTTTGTGTTTATTATTTATTTATGTATTTATTTGGTTGGTTTTTTAAATGCTAAGTTAAAAGGTTTTAATTTTTAAACTTCACAGCACTCTTACTGTGCTGTGACTCCTTAGGTCTGTGTGTGAATAGGAGCTATTCAAGCTTCTATGGCCATGGTTAAGGAGCTTCCACTTCCACGTTACTCCTGCCAGGAGCCTGGCTGAGCATCCTCCTAACTGAGGAAAAGGCTGCACCCTTCTGTTGGTCCAGCTCTGGAATGCAAAGACATTTCAAAGCAATATCCATGAAAAATGGATTCCTATATTTTTTGTACATCTCTTACCCATAAAGTACTTTAATTAAACCCTGATTTTAATCTGTCATCCCTGCTTACACTTATTTTAATTCTGTTACATGCATTATCTCTACATTGGATGAATTTGAACAACAGAGAAAGATGTCAAATTAAGCCCCAGTTCTCTTACTTGTCAGCTACATACTTTAGACTAGATCTATTATTAAGTTATTAAAGTTGAATGTCTTTATGTAGAGGGCACTATTCCAAACACTGAAGATACAGCTGTAGGTCAGTCTGTGTGTTGTAATATGCTAACAGTGAATGTAGTCTAGGAAGACAACCAACGTGCATGATTAAAAACATGTAGCATGTCTGATGACAGCAGCTGACAATCCCTGTGTGTCTTAGCATCCCTTCTGTAGAGTAGGCGTGATGGCCAGCACACAGATGGCTGTTAAAACCAGATGAGCTGGCACGTGTGAAGCTTGAAGACCACTGAATGAGAAACTCTGCCTCTGTGTAATCTGTGAGTCCTCCCTGCCTCTCTTTGATAGAGCAACTGCTACTGTTTCCAAGGTGTAAGTTGGCTGGGATAACCCGTATGCAATTTATTATTACCAGCTCTCTGTTAAGAAGATGCCATCCTGCTCACTAACTGGCATGTACATGAAACTCTAAAAAATTAAATTGTGTTTTTCTATTGACACATAATTTGAGAGATGGTCTTATTATCTTTTTTTTTTTTTCTTTTACCACCTCCGTTGGTGGCCGTTTTACATATCTACAAGGTCTTGAAGTTAATTAGGTGTTGACATTCATGATTATGAGGGTAATGGGTTTAACTGAGGCAGTCAGTCATGGGTTCTGTTCTCTGGTGGAGCTCCTATGTGGGAGAGGCACACACATGATCTGTGCCCCACCATTCTTGTCACTTCTGATTCCCCTGTGCCTTGGTCTTTGGTACCCTAAATTAGTATTGACTTTAGAAAAGTTAATGAGATTTTCTTTAAAATTTTGGTCTTCTGAACCATAATATTGCAATAATATTGTTCTGTCTTATTAGTCCAATCGCTTTTGAAAACACATTTTTCTTGCTAAAATCTGTTGCCCTTCTCATTGCTGTTCACCTCCTCCTGTGTGCCCTGGAGGTATTATCTGTTTCTCTGTAAAGTATGATTCTTACTGGTTTCTTCCATCTGCAGTTGCTTCTTGTACACTTGGCTTTCTTCTCTGCTTAGTGTGGTATGTAAATACTAACTATATCACTGTCTACCTTGTTCAAGTACACAGTTTTGCAGTTTTGAACAATTGGACTTCATTAGCTAAGAAGACTGATTTTCTTAGTATATGCATTATTTTTTGCAGCAGTCATTATTAAAACTACCTATATAGGAGACCAAGTAAAGCCATTGAAAATGGTTGATTAATCTGAGAGCAGTAAGGTTTTTTTTGTTGTTGTTTTGGGTTTTTTTTGGCATTTGAGTGGTGGAGTGTATTTTAACAGATACGTGATTCCAAAGAACAACGAAGTTCTTTGGAAACATGTTTGATTTCTTCTCTGCACAGACAGACTGTGGTAATAGGAAATGTAATGCACAGTATGTAGCCATTGAGTCTCTGGAGCAATGATGCTTATGTGAGCAAAGGGAGATTATATATAATAATTATTCTATGAGATCATTGACAGTTTCAGTGTAGCCAAAGATTATTGTTCAATTGCTTCATTTCATCCCATGTGTATTTTTAAAGATATTCAGTTATGTCTTTATTGTTGTTGTTTTCCAACTGTAGGTCTAATTTTAAGATGGCGAGCCATGCCTGTCTGCAAAGGTGATCACTTTTGACATTGGTTAATACTTAATTATTTCAGTAAGCCACTGGTGCTTGGTACTCTTTTCTGCAAAGCTCCTGGCTTGATTTTTTTTTCTCCTACTTACCATTCTACTTCCTCTTTTTCCCAGGTGTCTGTCCTCTGCCACATGCCCATCAAACCTAATTGCAGCATCAGGAGGACTTTGGTGAGACAGTTCTTGGCACCATCCTCCCTTAGGGATTTAATTCAGGTGGGATGTGCATGTGGCCCTCAAGCCCTGTCAGAGGCAGCTGTAACTCCCGGATTCTAAAGGCTGGTCACCTCAGGCCAGAAAATTGTTTCAAGTCTATGGCAATTTGATTTTAGGACAGAAGTAGCAGTAATAATATAACTTGGGTTATTTTGTCAATGGAAATTAACCTCTAGCTTTTCTGCTAATTTCACACAAAAATCTGTGATATTGTAGGCTATTTTTAGTGATTCTCAAATTAAAATGGTATAAACTACTTTCATAAGTTTTTTTTTAAATAAGTAATATTGTCATCAAATTGCTAAGTGTATGTGTGTGTGTTTCTTCGTTGATACCATTTAAACTGTGGTATCAGTTTACCATTTAAATGTGGTATCTGTGTTTAAATCTTAGAAAATTAAAGCACTTAATACAGGTATCTGAGGAACTATCTAATGAGTTTTAAATCTATTTCTTGAAATCCTATTATCTTTAAAGTATGGGTTTGGGTGGGGTTTTTGTTGTTTGTTTTTTTTCCTCCAGACTTTTTTTTAAAAAAAAAAAAAAAAAGAAAAGACAACTAGAAAAATAAAATATTCGCCTGTCAACAATACTTGTTTCTGCTTGATAGCATGTTCCTTTTAACATTTAAAAAGACAAAATATTTCAAACACACAGGATATTGCAGGAACACAGATGTTCCAGGGCTTCTTTCTGTGCATTGCCTATTGTGAAATGAATTGAGACAATGTTGGCATCTGCCTGCAATTCCAGCTACTAAGATAGAAAGTCCAAGGCTATCCTGGACTACACAGTAAGACTGTCTCCAAAATCAAACAGGGCCAGGGCTCAGTGTGTAAAGGTGTTTGTAGCCAAGTCTGATGATCTGAATTTGATCTCTAGGATTCACCTGGTAGAGGGATAAAACTGATTTCCTACAAATTGTCCACATACACATGTGCACGCACACACAACTAAATAAAGACTTCTGAAGGCCCACAGTCTTTGACGCATAGTTCTCCTGCTTCTGTTTCCCAAATGCTGGAATTATAGGGGTGTGTTACCACAGCTGGCTTATTCTTATTTAATTAAATTTATATTATTCTCAATTCTTTTAATCTAACATATTACATTCTATGATTTTAAAATTGCAGTTGTAGCTCATTAGTTGGTCATAAATTCAATTTAGTGAATTTCAATCAGCAACCAAACCAACAAAATCCCCCAAAGTGGGAAGAGCTCCGAGTATTCCCAGGGCTCTGCTCAGACTTGCTGCTTCAGTAGTGTGTGTAATTTTGTTTTAGCTGGGGATATAATGCATTATTAGACATTTTATTAATCAGTCTAACCTCATGTTTGTTAGAATTTGGCCTTTTATATTTTTCAGGATGGGTAGCGACTAGTAAAGCATATTTTGTTTCTAGATTTTGGAGAGAGATTCTGAGTCAGGGTTCCCACTGGGCTGGGCTGGAACCTGCCAGGTATGCCAGGCTGTTTAGCCAGTGAGCTCGGGGATCTGTTTGTCTCTGCTGGACAAGTTTTAAGAGTCAGTTTCACCTTCACCATTTGAGTTCTGGGGATTGAGTTCAGGCCATCAAGCTTGGCTGTTAGTTCTCAACTCTTACACATGAATCCTAAAACGATCTCACTGTCGGCTGGAGAGATGACTTGGGTTAAAGTGAACACTGCTCTTGCAGAGGTCTTGAGTTCAGTTCCCAGCACTCAGGTCAGGTAATACATAACTGTCAGTAGTTACTTCCAGAGATTCCCAAAGCCTGTGGCCAGTGCAGGCCCCTGCAATCACAGACACACGTACACATAATTTAAACACACGTACATTTCAAAAGAAAGGTTTTATCATGCTCCAGTTCTGGTACCCACATTTGACAGTGCTTCCACCTTCTCTTCAAAGTGAGGCCAGGCACCAAGGAGACAGTGATGCCAGTTACTTCTTTCCAACAAAAAATATAAAGCACAGAGACTATGTATCCACTTCTTTGTAAAACTTAAGGAATGGGTCCTGTGCTGTGGCCATTTTTATGCGTAGTAACTTCATTAGCACAGTATTCAAATAGTGCGGCATAGCTTGTTAGAATTTGCTGGGGCTTTTACTGTGTATGACAGTCACTTTTAAAGGAGTCATAATTTAGTAATAGGGACTCGGGATGTTAGAATGAAATGACTATATTTCCAGCTGATTGGTAATATGAAATGGCTATTATATAATATTAGCAATTGGCTGATAGCATAGCCATTCAGGATCCCTTTGCTCTGCCTGCATAGACTCATGGTCAGCAGGAAGGTCAAGTGCTGGTCTCTGTCAGCTTTAATCCCCCACTGTGGAGGAACATAGTAGCAGCAATGGCTGAATCAGCAGGGAGTGGAACCCCTGGGAAATCAGGGTTTCTCAAGCCCTCCCTGTATGTGGCATTGCAGCTCCCACGCAGGCCTAGGTATCAAGATTCCTCAACCTTTGGTAGTGGCTGACATTGCAAGTCTCACCTGAAGCCTGAGCCTAGGCCCTGAAGACTTGACTGCTTTCTGGTGACCGACCTTTTGACTCCTTGCAGCCTTTCCTCCATCTCTAGTGTCAGTTCTCTGTCCTCTGGCCATCTCTCTACCTGCCCTTTCTTCTGCCCTGGTCCAGTCTCCAGCTTGACCACCATCAGCAGGAGTGCTCTGCTGTTAGCACCTTCCTGGCCTTTGTTTCCATTACTAGCTCCCTTTGTCCTACTGAAAGTTTGAAATTGCCTGAGATTGCCAAAGCAGAGCTGGCCGCACAGGGGAGTGTATTCTGCTGACTCTGCACCTGAGGACTCTGTTTCTATAGCCCAGAAGAAGTATTTGGACCAATCACAGCCACTTGTTTGGACTAATCACAACCTTGTCTTTCAGCAGTGGTCATAGCCATAGAGCAGTGGTCCTCAACCTTCCTAGTGCTGTGACCCTTTAATACAGCTCCTCATGTTGTGGGGACCCCAACCAGAAAATTATTTCAGTGCTACCTCATAACTTTATTTTACTGTTGTTAAGAATACTAATGTAAATATCTGATATACAGAATATCTGATATTCAACCCCCTAGGAAAGGGTTGTTCAACCCACAGGTTGAGACTATAGTGGCTTGCTTATGTTTTGGATTGCTCACCAGTCACAACAATACCTGTGTTAGGTGTGAATAGTTGCTGAATCATTTAGAGTTCATACAGGCTTCAGTGATGGCCAGCTGAAATCTTTGCACAGTTGTCTCAAGGCACACAAGTCTGGGCTTTTAAACCCAAGTCCTGTTTAAATCTTGGCACTTCCATTGCTAATTGACTAATGTGGCTAGTAATTATTAAACCTTTTAAAGCCTTCCTTGCTAATTTCCCTCATTTATAAAGGGATGTTACTAGGGATTTCTTGGCATGGTCTTTGTGAGAAAACAAGTGACGCCTGGCTTTACAGTATGTTATAGTTGTTGCCCATGTTGTTGTTATTATTAATCTTTTATATTACTTAGTGTGTTAAATGCTGAACTAGAGGATTATAATAAACACCCCCAAAGCCCCTAAGACAGTCGGCCACTGGGCTGGTGAGTTGGCACAGGGGTAAAGGCAAGCCTTTCTGCCAAGCCTGATGACCCAAGTTTGATCCCTGTGACCTGCATATGTCATATGTCACTATGCCACAGTGGAAGAAGAGAGCTTACTCCTGCAGACTGGTCTCTGATCTTCACATTTATGCCTTTGTATTTGTGAACACACACTTGCACAGCATAGGCACTCGCCCACCCACCCCTGCACACAAATATCTAAAAAGAAAGTGTATGTTCCTTAGGCTTTCTATTGCTCTGGTAAGACACTACGATCAAAAGTAACTTGAGGAAGAAAGGGTTTTTTCTTATACCTTGTAGTCCATCATCCAGAGAAATCAAAGCAGGAACCTGGAGGCAGGAGCTGATGCAATGACCATGGAGAAGTGCTGCTTACTGATTTGCTCCTCATGGCTTGCCTAGCCATCCCAGGGGCAGCACTGCCCACAGTGAGCTGGGGTCTCCCATATCAATCACCAATCAAGAAAATACATTACAGGCTTGCCCATAGGCCAGTCTGGTGAGGGCATTTTCTCTGTTGAAGTTTCATTTTTCCCAGATGACTGTAGCTGGTGTTGAGTTGACAGAAAACTAGCCAGTAAGTACATGTGTTTTGAAAAGCAGCCATTGGCTTAGTTTCTTTATACTGCATGATTGCAGTCCTCTGCTTCGACCATTAGTGTGTATATATTTCTTTATCCAAGTCTTGGAGACTCTATTTGTAGGTAGAGTGCATTCCTTCTTCTTATTGGTTAGTAATTCTTCCCAAGACCCCTAAACCTAGGTATTCCCAAGACTTTATTTCCATGTATGTAGGTAGGTAGGTAGGTAGATAGGTAGGTTTTTAAGACAAAGTCTTGCTTTGTAGCCCAGAACTAGCCTTGAACTTACTGTGTAGTCTGAGCTTGCAACAAACTGTCAATCCTCCTGCATGTTGGAATTTCTAGTATGGACTCTGGAAGCAGAGGCAGGTGGATCTCTGAGTTGGAAACCAGCCTGGTCTACATAGTGTGTTCCAGGACAGCCAGAACTGTAGAGAGACCCAACTCCAAGAAAGGAAGAGGAAAGAGAAAGAGGGAGAAGAGGAAAGAATGATAGAAAAAAGAAATAAAATAGAATTTCTTGTATGTACCATCACACCTGACTTTTTTTTTTCTTTTCTTAGCTCTTTGCCATTTTTTCTTTCTTTCTTTTTTTTTTAATCTTCTCTTCCCCTCCAAAACACCTTCATCTACTAATTTCTCTTGTTTCAGGCACCATTTCCATGAAGAAGCCTACTAAATTTATACCCACACCATTTCCAACTCCCCACTGGGCATCTCCATCTGGGAATCCTTCTTGCATTCAAAATTAACATGTCAAAAATTAAACTGATAAATTTCCTATCAGATTTATTTCCAGTCTCTGCTAAGCGTAGCATCATTACCTTTAACAAACAGGTTTGACTCGTAGGTTCAGCCACTGCCTGTCCTTTGTTCTTCTCCTCTCTCTGTGCCTCTGGTCAGTGGTCCCTGCTACCCATTGCCACCTCCACGATGCTGCTGCCATCTCTCAGTGATTCTTCATCCCTATTGCCACTGTGCTAATTGACGCTCTCATTATCTCTCCCCAGGCTACCTGGTAAGGCGCCTCCTTATTGGTCCTCCCTCTCACTTCCTCTGCACCCAACACGCCATCACCATGCTGTTGGCCCCAGGGAATGGCTTTAGTCTTTAGTGCTAACTGGACGCCTATCTTCCTGACAAACTGTCCAAACCTCAGATTTCTTGCAGAAGTCCAGATTACTCCTGCCTTCTGAGGTCCTTCATCCCTTGGCTGTTGTAGTAGGCTTGTTTATGAGAGTATCATGCCTAAATGGGTAGTCCCTCTGCTTCTGAACCTGTTCTCACTCTCCCCTTTCTTGTCCCTGCTTCTCCCGCTCCTTTTTGTGAGATGCTCTTTTCCTCTCTATAATAACGGAGCCCCACCTCCCTTGTCTTCCTATTCTCTACTTAAGAAAACTTGACCATCTTTCCGTCCAGGTATTGAGGGCCACCTGCAGCAAGAAGCTTTTCTCTGTATACTGTTATCTGTTACTGTACTGCTTTTATATATTCAAATATAGTATGAGCTTGCCGTAATAGCTGCTTTCTTACAGCTCCTGGTTTTTATGTCTCTCCATCTTGACATATTTGTATTAAAACAGAATTTAAAGTGCACAGCAGTGATTTGAGAACTTTGAGGTACAGGATGGCATTAAGGAAGAAAAATGTGTTAATTGTTGTGGAAAGATGTGATGTGATGGTACAGCAGAACTAAGCCAGCCTTCTAATGTGTGGTGGCTCCTGGGCCAAAGCTTCATCTTCTCAGCCCACCTATTAGGATTTCAGCCCTCTTCACACTGGTCATTCATCATAGACTACACTAGAATTTTGGAGGATGCAAAGTTTTTCTAAGCTGGGCATGGTAGCTCACACCTGTAATCCCAGCACTTGAAAAGCACGAGGCAGGAAAATTGCCTCAGGTCAAAACCCACTTGGGCTAAACAATGAATTTCAGGCCAGCCCATTGCAAACTGGATTGGGTTTCTTGTTTGGTTTGGTTTGGTTTTTGCCCCTAAATATAATTTACAGACTTTTCAGAATTAATAGAATCTAAAATTTAAGTAATTTTGTATGACTGTAAAAAGTACAATATCTACTTGAATTGAATCAAAATGTTATTTAGGTTTGACCCATCTCTAGATGTGCATTAAGCTAGCTCCCTAATTTTCAATGAGTATCACAAAAGCCCCCTCTTCAGATGCCTTACAGCAGTTGCTTACATTCCCTGCCCTCCACCACAGCATCTTTCTACAGCAGGGGTAGATTTGTTTGTCTGTCTGTCTGTCCCACTTTTCATCTGCTTTGATACTGCAGTCATTTGGATAAAGAGCACTCAATGTTGACCATGCACGGTGCAGTCCCACTGTGTCCCTAAGTCCTTCCCGTTCTGTGAACATATTCTTCTTGCCCTTCTCCTATTCCTTTACATCTGTTCTTCCTGTGAGTGTCAGCTCGTTTGTTACTTCCCCGAGGAAGACTACCTTTCCCATACAGATAATGCTGTATGAAACTTTATGGTTCTCTCTTTCTCTTTCTCTCTCTATTCTTGGAAGCATTTAGTATCGTTGTAATTTTACATTTTATTAGTGACTATTTTTATTTCTTCTGGTAGGTCCTAATCCGTGCTGGTTTTGCTAGCACAGTGCCCATGTATGGGAGAGGCTTGGGGTTCACTAGGTAAATGAATATGGGAGTGACGAAACTTGGTGTTATTAACTAAGCATAAACAGTTCTGCAGAATTCTGACTAAGTATTGTTATTTGCAACACTGATAACAGTAAAGGACTTCTCATTTTTATATTTGCTATACTTGTCGTGGGGTATCACATAATATAGTAAAATGAAGTTATTTGGAATCACAATCCTAGATGGCAAATAGCCCAGGCTTCTGTGGAACATAGCAGAGGCTATGTTACCTCAAACATTTCTAGCGACAGGGGTTAAGCATCACCAGAGGATGCTGAGGTTTCCTTTGTGTCAGCCTTAAAGCTTGTCATCCTTTTCCTGTCCCTGTAGAAGCCTTTTGAGGAAGCTGTCCGTGCTCATCCTGTGTTCCTCTCTAGCTCCTCCCCCAGACTGGCCTGCCCTGCTCTCTGCCTCACCTTACACCTTCGCTTCTCTCCAGAACATGTTTCCTCACATGTACTCCAACCCAACTCCTCCGCCTATTTCTTCCCAACACTGAGTTTTTGACTGAATAAATTGAGAACACCGACATCACCATTTTCCTCCCTGACAACTACACACGTGGTAATTCAGGTTGAGTATCATCTATCAAAATGCTTGGGACCAGAAATGATTCCAGTTTCAGAGTCTTTTGGATTTGGGAGTATTTGCATGGACTTTAAGCTGGTTGAGGATCCCTAATCTGAAGTAGGAATCCTTAAAATCTGAGACTTTTATAACTTCTCTGGTTTTGCCAGCCTTTGGATATGGTTCTGCTTGCCGGTATCTCTTTTTAATAGAGGACTGAGGTCAAAGTGTCCCATGATGACCTGGACTATAGTCTGTAAGATTAGCACTGTCCATTGAGCATCCCAAAGGTCTTATGCCTAGAAGCAAGAGTTGATGTTCTCTTTGGTTGGGAATGACTGCTTAAGCTTTGGGGCGTCATATCAGTTCACCTAAGTGCTGTGTGTAAGGGTGTTAATGCAGAGAAAGAGATTCAAGCTGTTACCTGCCCTCTAGTTGTGAGCTCTAGTCTTATGTAACTAAGGGTCAGATGTGGTTTTTTGGAACATTCTCTTGTTTTGCCAACCAGTCTATTACATATTCTTTCCCACATCTTTCAATATCACGTTCTGAAAGAGGCAAATGTTCCAATGAGATGACTTTGGTGTGGGAATTCCACTGCAGATGTACTATTTGGTGAAGTAGAAAACTATAGGGAGATCATATTCATTAGAAGAGTGGGGGAGACTTGTTGAAACATGGGAATTGAAAGTAGAAAGAAAATGTAAAAAAAAAAAAAAGAGAGAGAGAGAGAGAAAATAGGTTGCTGGAACAAAGAGGATGCAGTTTATGGGCGGCTTCCTGTCACATTCTACCATGGCACTCCACACTTTATTCACACTGCCCATCCACTTGTGGCTAGAAAGTGGGTGCTATTGCTTTTGTTTTAGGGACCCATAATGCTGGTGAATGGCGGAAGAACTTGTCAAGCACAGAGCCATGTGGCCGTGGATCCTTTTGATTTCAGAACAAATATGGTTTGTGAAGGAGATCTTGGAGTGTAGCACAGTGAGAGAGAGCGTATTGAGCATTGGAAAGTCACAGGTTTTAATCTGGTGCTGCTGATGAAACTGAAAGTTTGTGAGTTAGGGGTTAGCCAGTGGGAGGCCGCAGAAAGAGTTGTCGGGCCCACACTGAAAAACACTTAAAAACTGCTAAGTTCTCCAAGTGCCTTCTGACTTGTTGCTTCTGCACATTCTTCTTCTTCTCCTACAATTTTCTTTATTTTAGAAAAAAGTCCTATTGTTCTGTCTTAAAAGCTGGGCATTGTTGTGGCCATCTTCTAGCTGGAAGAGTGTGTTAATCTTCTCTCTTTGTTTCCTCCAGGGGCTTTGTGCATGACAGCAGGCATAACCTCCAGCTGCGGGGCCTGGTGGTCCTGCTCATTTCCAAAGCAGCAGGGCCCAGTGCTGGGAACTCTTCATGTCAGAACTACGACATGGTCAGTGGGATATACTCATGGTAAGTATTCAGCTTTACTCTCTAGGTTGTGAGTCACTGTTCAGCCCTAGTCATTCTAAGTTGAATAAAAATAGAGTTGAGCCTCTGAGAAGGGTTAGCAGTTATAGTTCTTATTTGATAAGGCTCATCACCTAAGTTTAATATCATGGTGGAAGGAGGGAACCAACTCTAGAAAGCTGTTTTCTGATCTCCACATATGCACTCTGGGATAGGCACACTAAGGCCAGCATCATTTGGTAGGCCTTTTCCTCCTTCCCTCTTCCCTCCCTCCTTCCCTCCCTCCTTCCCTCCCTCCCTCTTTCCCTTTCTTCCCCCCTCCCTCTCTGCTTCCTGCCATTTTCTGTAGAAGGAATATACTGGAATTGGTTTCAGTTTCTGTTCACTTTGAATTGATTTATGTTTATGTTGTTAGATTACTAATCATTTTGTGAATTACTCATATATTTTTTTCTAATGTTGCTAGAAGAGTTGTCTACTCTTGAGAAGACAAACCCCAAACCTTGAAAGATTTTCTCACATTATATGCAGCAAATGTAGGAAGTTCACACTCTGAATCACTGTCTCCAGATCTCATTGTCCACCTGTCTTCTCTCTTTCAAATAGTTCATCTCTCTTGTGCATTGATCTAAATATTAAATTGGCGTCTTCCCTAAGATCCTCTGGTAAGAATGTCTGACAAGCTTGCAAATGAAAATCATCTTCTTAGATGTATATCTACCTTCTTCAAATTGCTTCTGTTAGAGCTCAGAACTTTACCTTATACATTTTATAGAAAAATCTTGACCAAATTTAGCTGAGATTATGAGAGAAAATATGCAAAGATTTAGAATGATTAGCAACCCATTGGCAGTAGAAAGCAAATGTGTCATGCATCTCCATCCTGTCCGGAATACTCTGATTTTCAGCTTCCTGACTTTGATTCTGCCCTGGTTGTTAGCTGTCTGCTTATACATCTAGAAATCTGTGCACAGGTGTATAAGATGAACACCAGCTATATTTTATTATTTCTCATAGTTTTTAAAACTCTACTCCATATGTAAGTTGCTCATAAGTTAATCATTATCATGTTACCAAAGAGATAACTATTTCAGAAATTAAGATTTATCAAAAATCTCCTGGATAGGAGGTGACAAAGTTGGATTGAAAGCCTGTTTTTATTCTAGTTAGGTAGGGGTTCTGTATTTCTGGGGTGTTTATCCATGCATGCATGATTGCCCCATGACATTTGCTCAGGTTTCTACTTTCTTATTCCTTCTGAAGCAGCTATGTTGTTCGTCCTTGCCATACGGAGTCTAAGCAGCCTTGTAAGAGAATAGTGTCTTCATAAGAGAGTAGGCACACATCAGGTACAGAGAAGCTTTCCAGGTAAGGCTATGCATAGGAACACATGCCGCAGTCCCAACACTTGGAATACCAAGGCAGGAGGATTTCACTGGAGACCTGCCTAAGCTACAGAACGAAACCTTGTCTCAAGAAACCAGAAACCTTTTCAAATAATCGAAACAAAATTTATACTTGAGCATGTAAAATCTCAGTTATGTTTAGGAATAATCCTGACATATAATTCCAGGCCACTTTCTATAGTCAAAGTTGATCTAGTAACTCATCAGTTGCCGGGTGTTTTACAAGCTTGCTAATGTAAAAAGGTAATTTGGCATAGGTGTTTGAGAAGCCACCAGTTTGTTTCTGTACCACTGAAGTCAATTTGTTTGTCTCCTGCTTCCTTAATTATTCAAGTGTAACTTTTGCTAGAGGCTTGTATCTGTAATGCCACAGTGATTTATTTAACATTTGAGGAAAGTACTGATTTGGGAGCTTTTTAATTTACCTCAAACTCCTGGGGTTTATATGGTTGATGTTTTCTTCTCCTTAGCTTGACTTAGATGTTAGCTAATGGGACCTGAGTAAATTACCTAAGGGACCCAAAGTGAGTTAGGTGATCTTTTTTGTTTGGCCTTAGGATATAACTGGTACTGTGAATGTGTCTACAAACTTATCACATAATAGCTAAGAGAGACAGAATTTAGGCTACAATATAATAAGTGTAGTTGGGGGAAAAGGCAAGAAACCAGCATTTGTAAAAATGTGCAGTAAAAATCCACCTAAGCCTTTTGTTAACAAGATACCAGGTTTAGAGTTTATTTCATCAATCTTAACTTTTAAAAAATTGACTAAAAGGCAAATAAAAAATACAACTGTGCTGGAGATAGAGATCATGGGTTTGTATCTGCTGAGCATGGCTGATTCTTAAGTTCAGGTTTCCTTACAAAGAAATTTAACTAATCTTGCAAATATCTTTTCTAACCATAATGAGAAAATTTGCAAATTTCCATTCTATTACTGACAGAATATTTTTGTTTTGTGTGCAAAAGACATTTTGTACCAAATACAATACATATTATACTTAAATTGAGATTTTTCTCTAATGTAACATGATTTTTAAATCTCAAGGAATTTAGGTGGCTCTTGTTGCTATTAGTATTATAATGGTAGTGTTGTCTTGCTATGGCGCCTGAGTGACCTCAAACTAGCTATATAGCCCAGGGTATTACTGAATTCCTCCTGCAGCGGCCCTCAAGGGCCAGGGGTACTACTGTGTACCAACTTAGGTCCAGGTAAAGGTTCCAGAAGCTTTAGCTTTCTTCATTGTTCTGTAAGACCTGACTCCATTCATTCTCTTGTAGCCAGCAGTTAAAAACAAACCACAGACTGTACACATTGGGGCATGACTGGGACATGAACAACTAAAGCGGAGGCACAAGGACCACAGGTTTAAGACCAACCTGGGCTACATAGTGAGTTCAGAGTTAGCCCAGGCTGTATAGGAGACTCCATGTCAAAAGTGAAAGCAATCTGTACAAACTGAATACAAGTTTAACAAACTGCATATCCTTTTCTTTCTTAGTACCCAGCCAGGCTGTTTCCCAGCTTCCTTTGCAGTTAGCTGGGTTATCGATCTGAAATCTAGCCAATAGAGTTTGAGCAAAAGTGGTGTTATATCCACAGTGTAACCCCAGTAGTTTGGAGATAAAATAAGCTTCTGAGTTAGTACTTCCCTCAAATGTTAAATAATCCACAATCTAGATAGAAACCTCTAGAAGTATTATTCACTACTTCCCAGTCATAAACATCTTGCAGTGTGATACATGTTAAACAGATGCTCTTGGAGGCCTATTCAAGGAGATGTTGTGGTCCCTGAACCACTCTGGAAGAGAACCAACCTGCTGATCTGTGTCAGGATTGAAAGGAAGTCCACTTTAAGTCACTTAAGTGGATGTTTATTCTGTTAGCAGCAGCAGGTGCTAATATAATATCCCTTTCTGTTTCTGTTTTCTTAATGCTATCACTGTTCTGTTGAGCTTTGTCCTCAGGAACTTGTTAATATTGGTAACTTACCCTTTTGTGTTCTCTGTCCTGTAAGACCCCATTCACATTCCGCGGGTCTCCTGTTATTGGCATCCATTTCCACTCACCTGTTTCAGGCCTTTGTTCCTTCAATTCTAGATTTTAACCACAGTGGTCTTTCTGGTCTCAGTCTCTGAATGTTCTTCCTTCCTGTTTTTGTTTTAAAATTTATTATCATGTATACAGTCAGTGTATACACCAGAAGAGGGCACCAAATCTCATTATAGATGGCTGTGAGCCACCATGTGGTTTCTGGGAATTGAACTCAGAGCTTCTGGAAGAGCTGCCAATAAAATGAATATTGTGTGTTAATTGCTTCCAGATACCTTAGCAGCAAGCTAAAGATCACATAGTGTAGTAAACAGCTCTGATGTTGTCAAGTGTGGTGGGACATGCCTGTAATCCAAGTACCTGAGAAAAAAGGCAGGAGAATTGCTGTAAGTTCAAGGCTAGCCTGGGCTATATAGTGAGTTTCATGCTAACCAGGGCTACATAGTGAGACCTTGTCTCAAAGAAAAACCCAAGCCAAGTGTAATAGCATGTCATGATGCTATAAATCATGTATGGACAGTTCTGTGGGAGAATTAAAAGTGTTGATAAGAATGAGGAATATCTCTTGTGAAAAGGGTCATTTAGGTTTTGAGTAGAGGACTTAGAAGTGAGCTCTAAAGATATCTAGAAGGTCTTCAGCTCTAGGAAAGCAGACAAGCAAGAGGCACAGTGAAGAGTTTTCCCTAGGCAAAGGAATTGAGATCCTGACCGACTAAAGATGTGCACTATAGAAGTACCTGGTACACTGAGGACCAGGTTGTCTCCTGCGACTTTAACAGCGACCCCCACTCCTCCACCTTTGATGCTGGGGCTGGCATCGCTCTCAATGACCACTTTGTAAAGCTCGTCTCCTGGTATGACAATGAATTCGGCTACAGCAACAGGGTGGTGGATCTCATGGTCTACATGGCTTCCAAGGAGTAAGAAGCCCACCCTGGACCACCCACCCCAGCAGGGATGAGAGCAAGAGAGAGACCCTCAGTGGCTGAGCAGTCCCTGCCCCAACTCAGCCGACACTGAACATCTCCCCCAGTTTCCATCCCAGACCCCGGAATAACAGGAGGGGCTTAGGGAGCCCTACTCTCTTGAATGCCATCAATAAAGTTCACTGCACCCATAAAAAAAAAAAAAAGAAGTACCTGGTGGAGCCCACAATATTTATTTCTAATAGCACCTTGTTCATAATTGATACATGAGTTAGTCATATATACATATATAAATGATATATGACTTTATAGGACTGAGACCAACGTCATTGTATGTGTTGAGGCTTGAATTGTCATCTCAAGATCCACATGTTGAAGTCCTGTCCCCTAGTACTTCACAGTGGGACCTTATTTGAAGGAGATACC
This sequence comes from Sigmodon hispidus, assembly GCA_004025045.1. Lineage (NCBI taxonomy): Eukaryota > Metazoa > Chordata > Mammalia > Rodentia > Cricetidae > Sigmodon > Sigmodon hispidus. Next base: position 17,240 of record PVIH01006733.1, on the reverse strand, counting down.
TTTTTTCCCCCAGGGGTAATCAAATGTAAATGAAGTCATTGAAATAAGCCTGCCCTAGTTTGACCAGAGTCCTTAAAGGGAAAGCTGGACACAGACACACACATATATAGGAGAATGACCTGTGAACCTGTGGACTCCAGGTAGAAATGTGGAAGCCAAGGAGAATAGTGTGAGACAGAATCTTCCCTCAGAGCCTGGGCAAACTCATGCAGTGAAAATGAGATACAGTGGAGAGGAAAGCTGAAGAGAGACTGCAAACAGTCCAAAGAATTAGGGCTCTGTCCGGGGAGACGTGAGAGAGGTACCCAGAAGGCAGCAGAGTGGACCTGGAAGCCAGAGAAAGATGGTAGCTGCCTTGGTGTGTCCTTCGGAGAATTAGTTGTCGTCGTCATTCATTTAGAGGGCAGAGTGTGTCATGACACACGTGTGGAGATCAGGGGCCAACTCTCCAAGTCAGTTCTCTTTCCATCATGTAGGCTCCCAGACATGGAGTTCACGTCATCAGTCTTGGCCACAAGCACCCTTACCTGTCGAGCCGTCTTGCTGGCCTGAGAGAGTAAGTGAGGGCCAGGGAGGTGGTTCAGTGGGTAAAGGCCGTGCAGTCCCTTGACCCACATAAACGTGGCAGGAGGGAACCAACCCCTCGAAGTGGTCCTCTGACCTCCCCATGTTTGTGTGCACACATAAACACACACTAATAACAGCATCCCTTCCTCATCCCTCTCATGGCAGCACTGAGGAGCAGAGGCAGGAAGAGGAGTTCCACATCAACCGGGGTAGATAGGGAAGCCTTCTATACACAAATACTGAGTGAGTAAGTAAGGACTGCTAATAAACCCCAGTGGTGGAGCACTTAGCTAGCATTCACAGTCAGTCCCTAATGATACCACAAAAGAAAAGGGAACGGGAAAGAAAAGAAGGAGGAGGAGGAGGAGAAATGAGTGAATAGAACAAATAAATACAGGGGCCCCAATAAAGTACATGTAGGACATAAGTAGAGTTTGCTTAGAAGATGCTAGAGAACTTGCCTAGTATGTGTCGGGCCCTTGTTTCCATCCCAAGACTTCCCCCACCCTTCCTGGTGATATGTTATATATTTAATAAAAACCAATCTGGAATATTAGAGAACAGATCCACCCACAGTCAATCCAGGAGGGTCAGAGAGTGGTGACTCACGCCTTTAATCCCATAACTCCAGAGACAGAGATCTTGCTGTGTTTCTGTGAGTTCAAGGCCTAACTACCAAATAGTAGTATCCCACACCTTTAATCTTAACCTGGCTGTGAAACAGCTGGGTGAAGGAGATATTTAAGGCAGGCACAGGAAGACAGATTTAGGCATTAGAAGCAACCAGGAGTGAGGCTGAGGAAGCTGGAGGGTTCCTTTTGTTATTCTAGCTTCTCTCTCCCTCCCAATATCTGGCCTGAGTTTCATTTAATACAACCAGAATTTGTACACACACACACACACACACACACACACACACACACACACACACACACACACACACACACACACGATTGTATAACATGAGGTCTAAGAGAAAGAGAATCAGCCAGAGAGTCACAGGAACAGTGTGGCAGTATTTGAGAGGGAAAACAGACCTGGAAAGGATGGATGATGGAGATTTTACCCCAAGCCCAGGCTAAATACCGCCTTGGTATACTCAGACCCCTTGTGTCTCCTAAGTCCATGCTCTTCTTTCCTGCCAGCATTTTCCAAATTGTGTTCCAGAGTTTATGGGTGTAACTATGTGTTTAGTTGAGCAGAAGGTCAGTCAAGTAAGCATGTGCTAGCATGTGAGGTCAAAAAGAGTTAAAAAGATTTTTCTGTTTTAGAATACTCAGGATGTAAAGTATGATCTATGAATTCCTAAAAAGATACCTTCTACTAATTATTTGACTACAGAGCCATTTAATCTGTTAGCAGTGTATCTTGCAGAAATTCAGAAAATGCTATTTTATTTCAGAGTGGCTTAGCAGGAATCCTATTGGGAATTCTGTGAAGCAGAAATACACATTCCCTAATAAGAAACCAGGTTTAGAAAAGCAACATTCTGAATTCGCACCTGATGGGGCCAAGTAAGGAGAGAAGCACCTACCTATAAGTTGCTTGAGCTTTTAGAACTGGCCGGAGTCCCACTGCCTACTGGCTACGTGACCTTGGAGGAGCTGGGTCCCTGAGCTTCCTCTCCTGCTGTGGCTAAAACGCTCAGACAAAAGCAGCTTAAGGAAGAGGCAACGGTTCTGTTTTTAACTCCTAGTTCTCAGTCTTCATCATCATAGCAAGGAAGTCACAATGGCAGGAGCTTCAAACAGTCGGTCACATTGTGTCCGAGGTCAGAAGATAGCAGTGACTATTTGCTAGTGCCCAGTCATACTCTGCTTACACAGTCTAGGTCTTGGCCACAATTCAAGACGGTCCTCACAGGCTGCCCTTTCAGGTGAATTAGATTTTGTCAAATTGACACCACCAGCTATCTGTCGTATTAAGTAAGTTTTCTGCCTCCTCATTGCTCTTCTGGCTGGATTAGACAAGGCATGGTAGCACTCAGGACCACAAGTTCAAGGACAACCTGAACTGTATAGTGAATATCTAGGGTGACATGGCCCACACAGTGAGACCTGTGTCATATCTGTTTAACAAGTGTTGTCTCAGGGTCGCATAGCTGGAGCTCACCCTGTTCCCTGAGCTGCCACTGATGGCACAGCAGTCCTGCCTGCCTCAGCCCTCTGTTGGTGGAGTTATGTGCAGAAGCACAATGTCTGTGTAATGAAGAAGAAATTCAAACCAAGAGAAACAAGTGTTGTTCTTATTACTTCTAGGCCCTGTCCTTCTATTTTGTGTCTTTTATCAAACTGATCACTCTACAAGATCAAGCACTGCGCTTATCTCCCACCCCTGTATGTTTACCTAGTGCCTCAGACATGGTCTCCATTTAAATCTTTGTTTAAATGACTACATCTTCATTATAACATAAATGTTCTAGTCTAGACTAAAACAAACTTTCAAAGCACATGCTTTGGCTTTTAGGCAAACAAACCCTGTTATATAAAGTGAAATATAATACAGGTTTCAAGAAAGGAAAATATTAGGAGAATATCATGAATAATAATGTGAGAGGCCGTAGAGATTGTTTAGTGTTTAAGAGCACTTAGTGCAGGGCTGCAGAGGTGGCTCAGAGGTTAAGAGCACTGACTGTTCTTCCTGAGGTCCTGAGTTCAATTCCCAGCATCCACATGGTGGCTCATAACCATCTATAATGACATCTGGTACCCTCTTCTGTATACTATATACATAATAAATAAATAAAAAAGAGCGCTTGGTGCTTTTGCAGAGAATCTGGGTTCAGTTCCCACTACCCATGTCAAGCGGCTCACAGCTTCTCTCCACTCCAGCTCCAAAGGATCGATGCCTCCTCTGGCTTCTACATTCATTAACACTGACACACACACACAAACCCTCCCACTTCATCTCCTACATATACATAAGCATAATTAAAAATAAAATAATCACTTAATGAGAACATTTTATTTTTAAACTATTGTTTTATTGTTGAGATTATAATTATATCATTTCTCCATTTTCTTTCCTCCTGCCCATATACCCCTTCTTACTTTTTCAAATTCATGGCCCCTTTTATCATGAATTATTCTTACGTGCATATATGTATACTTACATATGTCTATGTACTCATACACACACAAGCATATATGTCCATAAATATAACCTCCTCTGTCTGTCTGTCTATGTTGCTTGCATGTATGTGTTTGCAGGATTGAACATTAGGTATTGCATGGCCTGTTCTTCCCTGAGGAAGACTGTCTCTGCTCTCAGTGTTCCCTTGTTGCCTGTAGTCCTTTGTGTAGGCTTGAGGCCTGTGGTCTTTCTTTTATCCACTATGGCATGTCTATTGCTGTCCTTTTGTTCAGCTCGTGTTTAGGCATTCAAATTGGTGAAGCATTTGTGTAGCTTCTGACATTAGTAGGAGACACAATCTCACAGCAACTCCCTGATTCTCTGGCTCTTAGAATCTTTCTACCTACTCTTCCACAGTGATCCCTGAGCTGAAGATGTGGAACTGGGCTCCACAGCACTGCATTGTGATTGGTTAGGGTTTTCTGTAATGATCTTTTTTCTTGTTGAGGGGTAAGGATTACACTTAACTTGTGAATGTAAAGATAAATATGTAGGATGTAGTTAGGGATTGTGCTGATCTAGTGAAGTAATGGTTGTAGTTCCCCTTCAAGATCCCTGACTTTCCATCCTGGGTAGTTGGCTAGGTTGGGAAGAATCAGTTTTAAGTGTTTTCCCCTGATTGTTGAGATCATAATAATATCATTTCACAGGCCTAACCCTGCACATCCCCTATGGTGCTAACACTGCACTGCCACTGTTGGCTTTTGGAGGTGTCTTCTCCCTAGGGTTCTAGGCATGATTTTCTTCTTGATGACTGGGTTTTATGTCCAGTTAGAGAGCTATTGGTTACCGCCAGGGCATGCATGCCACTGCTGCACCCTCAGGGTTATCATTTGCTGTGGTCATTGTTGTGGTTCGTAGGTGTCATAGCTGGTTAGGACTGTTGGTTGCTTCCTTCCTTTGGAAGCTTACATGGCACCTTCTGGTCCAGTGAAAACTAGTCCTCAAGGACTGGAATCTGACGACCACAGCCAGCAGAGTAATGATCCCCAGGATTGATACGGTCAGCATAGGTAACAACATGACTTCTAGAGCAAAATTTCTTTTGTTTGTTTGTTTGATTATTTTTGTTATTTACAATACCTCTGAATAGCAGATGAACTGGTGATGAAGAATAAGATTGTAGGGACAGAGGATATAGTTCAATAGTGGTTTGCTTGCTTAGTATTCTCAAGACTCAATCTCAGCACCATGAAAAGAAAAACAAAGAATGACATTATTTGACATTTATTTGTACATTATTAAGAGAAGATTGTGCCTTTGTGTGCTATTAAAAATAGTTGAAAGAGTCATGTGCTTGGGGTAAATTCTCAGTTATCCATCCTTTCCAGGTCTGTTTCTCCTTCTCAAATACTGCCAGACTACACCTGTGACTCTTTGGCTGATTCTCTTTCTCCTAGACTTCATGTCTTACAAGCGTGCGTGTCTATCTGTCTGTCTGTCTGTCTGTCTGTCTGTCTGTGTCTGTGTCTTTGTCTGTGTTTAGGAGCACTTGCAGCTTTTGCAGAGGACCCGAGTTCAGTTCGCAGCATCCACACTAATCAGGGACCCAACACTCTCTTCTGGCCTCAGTAGACACCTGTATGCACGTGGTCTCCATACAGACAAACAAACACATAAATATAAATAAACTTTGGAAGTAAAAGGAGTTGAAAGATCACATTATAGCCATATCACCCCAGCATTTAGAATGTTTCTTGCACATAGCAGTCAATGGCTACTTGATCAGGCTGAACTATTGCTTCCAGTCGTATTTAAAGGTAAGACATTCCTAAAAGGTCTCAAAACAAATTACAAACTTTCATTTGAAAAATATTAATGTATTTGACTGTATAGTCTTCAGTGGAAAATTCTACAAGCAAAGGTCAGCTATCAATTTTCAAAAATATTTTAAGGATACATAATTAATGGCTATGTTTTAACCCACAAATAAGTTGAAAGTCGTATGTATTAGAGAGATGGCAATGCAACACAAGCATGGACAAAGGATATGGACAGAAGGTAAACTAGTGGTCTATATATATATAATAAGGTAATGTTGGGCCTCACTAAGGAGCTGGTGAGGGAGCTCAGCTGTTATACTCACCAGCTGGTTTTGCAGAGCACATAAGTTCAGTCCCCAGCACTCCAGTTATATGGTTCACAGGGATCCAAGATGCTTCCCTGGGATCCTTGGGTACCTGTACTCACATGAACATACCCACACACAGACACACACACACATGCACATAGTTAAAAATAAATCTTAAAAAGACAAAATCAAGAGAACTAACAAGCATGATGGTGCACACCTTTAATCTCAGTACTAGACCTGTCTCTGAGTTTAAAGCCAGCCTGATCTACATAGTGAGTTTCAGATAAGCTAAAGGCTACAGAGTGAGGCCCTGTCTCAAAAAAAAAAAAAAAAAAAAAAAAAAACAAACAGGGCAGAATAGGCTTTATCTCACACAAAAGGACTGTAAGGCCATTCAGTAGGAGCAGAGCAGATAGGCATTTCCCATGCAAGTCTGGTGACTGAGTCAGTTCCAAGAACCAAAGTAATGGTAAGGGAGAGAGCAAGGTACACATTTGTCCTCCGACCTCCACATGGATGCAAAGTGTGCACACGCACATAGCATGCATACACACAAAATAATAGTAATAATTAATAAATAATTTAAAAGTTTTATAAACATACTTGTAAGTCAAATCTAGAAACTACCTTCAAGTTAAGATATTGATCTTAATATTACTCTCTCCTAAATGAAGATGGATCAGGTTTTGGCTGGAGGATGAGGAGCTACTACATTCAGGGCACTACATGAACCATTCTTCATATGTGAAGAATATTTGAAAACTAGAAAAGGCCAGGGTGGAGTTTATTTTTTTTTTCATTAACCTTCAAATTTAGGCAATTGGACTTGGTTTTAGCTTTGTAAATTTGTAAATATTAGAATTTATAATTTTCATCTTAGCATATTGTTAAGTAGAAAGTGATGACTTCTACTTACAATAACGGTAGGCTGTTGACTCTAAGCCTTCACCTTCTTTCCATACATTAGGATGTAGGCTGTTGACTCTAAGCCTTCACCTTCTTTCCATACATTAGGATGTAGGCTGTTGACTCTCAGCCTTCACCTTCTTTCCATACATTAGAATTCTTCCAGCACTTAAACATGTCAAGTATAACTAAACTGTATTTGCCTTAGGGGTTGATGAAATTAAAAGCATCTTGAGAAATAAAGCTTAAGCAGGAACACGCTGATAATATATTTATTTTGGATTAATTATATAAACATAAAAAATAATGTTAAAATGTTACAACAAAATATATGTAGTAAAATAAAAATGTGCTTAACAACTGTTATAGTAGTTGTTTACAGAAGATCATATGTGAATGTATAGAATAGAGTCAAGGTGGAAGCTTGAAGTGGTGATTACTGGCTGGGTCCAGGGGTACCAGGGGTGGTGAGCACTAGTGTGAGGAAATAATCCAGGGGGGGTTATTTGTACTATTTTAGGTTTTAAACAATGTACCCATGTTAATCTGTATACTTAAAAGCCCATCTAAAAAATCCAAAGAAAATTATATTTCATAGTTGTAAAAGCCACTGTAAGATAGCTACCCATTCACATTTTAAGAATCTTAAACTGGACAAGGTAGCACATACCTGTGATCCTAGAATTTAGGAGGCTGAGGTGGGAGAATTAGCACCTCAAATTTGAAACCAGCTCAGGCTACCTAGCAAGATCTTGTCTCAAAAATATCAAAACAAACTAACAAAACCAAAACACCCTCAAAACTGAATGCTCTTTGACTTATTGACAATGATTTCAAATGATTGCTTTGGATAATGTAACTTAATATGCACTTCTATAAATGATTCTAAAAGATACCACTGTTTTTCAGAGCGATTTTAAGAAAACATGTAAGGTTTGATTACATATTCCTATTGATGGTATTCTACTTACAACAATAAAAAGCATGTACAAATCTAGCAGTATTACTAATTCTTTACAAGCAGTACTTATTTTCTTCATTAACTTTTTATTGTTACTTTCAACTTACACAGCATGCACAAATACAGCAATTACATGTTGGGTGAAAAGGGAACGCGCTTTATGTTCAACATTCTGTACATCAGACGCCATCGTTTTGCCACAATGTCTGGAAAAATACAATAAGATCAGCCTCTTACAACACAAGTGTAATTAACCACCAAAGCGGGCAGGCTAAGCTACTAATGTGCTCACCCTGAGGGTTAGTTGATCATATGTAAATAACACAATATACACTAGCCTGCCTGACTACATCACAGCAAAACTGAGGTGCATGAATGTGTAGATGCTAAGAGTCTTTAAGTCTTTTTCTTCAGGGAATGATGTCTGCTGACTAATAAGAGGCCAAAGGCAATATTCAGTGTCCAGTTCTACATCTTAACAGCATTGACTTCCTGGTTCATAGTGCTTAAAAGAACAGGTGTACTGGTTCTTTACTTACAATCATATATAAATGTATAGATCAGGATCTAGGAGAAGGTTCACAACAGTAATAACTGTGTCAGGGAGTATACATAAAATGTTCTATGTAGAAAACCTGAAATTACTCAAAATGTGTAATATAGCACGTGCTTATGATGAGTCTTTTGGGAAGCTGAGGTGGGAGGCAAGTTTAGCCTCTGCAACTTACCCTGACTCTGTCTCAAAAACGGGTTTTTTGCTTTGTTTTGTTTTTTTAATGGCAGCAGCTATTTGCTAGCTTTATGATTTAATGCCCTCTCTGATCCTTTAAGCCCAAATTTGGGCCACTTCCAGTAGTAAGTAGTGTATTATAAAAGAGATATCTCAAGTTTTGTCTCAAACCTATAGCTGGTTAGTTATTTGACCTTAGGCAAGTCAAATAGAGCTTATTCATCTATGATGTGGGACAGCAATGAATGTTGAACCAGCAGCTTCAGTAGCAATAGCCCATGTCCAATTAGTTGTAGTTAACCTGCAGTTCAATTTTTCCTGCTCTGTCTTCCCCTCCTCTGCTGAACATATACAAATATGAAATAGTCTTTGTTCTCAAACATGTATCTGTCAGTCTCCCCGACACTGTCATGCACTTTAATGTCTAAGAACAGTCTCCAGCACTGTGGAGCCACTATTGACCAAGGTGTATTGGCTGTGACTTTGATTAGCTAAAGATAAACAGTCCTTACCACCTGTGCAGATGAGAACTAGCTTCTGCAGCAGGCTTAGAACCCAGGAAACCCCTTCTTCGTATACTTTTAACTGTACCTTTCCCTCCTGAAGACTGTAGCTGGGTGGTCTAGATAATAGAGACAAAGAACACATTCTTAGATCATAGTGTGCTTGCTTCCTAACACTGCTGGCCTCCTAAGTCTCATATTTCTGTTACTGTGATTTCCCCCACTCCCTCCCTCCTCAAGTGTTTGAGTAGAAGACCCTTAATTCTTCACCTGCACCTCACTCTTTCCAGGGTTAAAACACATTTTCTGACAACACAGCTAACATTTTCTAGTAGCTCTAAAGTGACAAGAAGAAGGTAAAAGTTTTCTCTGTCCACCAAGAAAGGGAACCGCAAGAACGCAACTGATTTACGTGACTATGGCCTAGGTTTGGGCAGAAAGGAAATGTTGGTGAAGGCCCAAATGAAGGAGGTGGCTCAGGACTGGAGGTCAGGATGAGTCAGACAACAGAGGCTGTTGGTGGGCTTTTCTTTCCCACCTGCCAGTTTCCAAATAACTGACACAGAGATTTGAAAATTAATTATAAATGTTTGGCCAATAGCTCAGGTTTACTACTAACTAGGTCTTACAACTTAAATTAACCCGTAAGTTTTACCACATGGCTCACGGGGTTTTTTTAACCTCATCTTGTAAATGTCCTGCTTCTTCTGCACCTGGCTTGAGGCTCCCCCGCCTTCACCCTCCTTCTTTACATGTCCTTAGTTTAGCTGTCCTGCCTCTACCTACTGCCTGGCTACTGGCTAGTCAGCTTTTCATTGAACCAGTTCAAGTGAAAAATCTTTACAGTGTACAAAAAGATGATTTTACAGCATTTTCCCTTTTTGTTTAGTTAAGAAGGAAGTAAATGTAGTAAAAGAAAAAAATAAAAACAGTTATTAAATAAGAATTACAGTTACGGGCTGGAGAGATGGCTCAGCAGTTAAGAGCACCGTCTACTCTTCCAGAGGACCCGGGTTCAATTCCCAGCACCCACATGGCAGCTAACAACTGTCTGTAGTTCCAGTTCCAGGCAAAACACCAAGGCAAATAAATAAATAAAGAAATAAAGAATTACAGTTACAATACCCAGTCCATTTGTATTTTACAAAATTAGAGAAAATATTGTATTATCCATCTTATCTTTGTGAATCTAAAGTTTTGTACCTAATTTACTTTATATTATAACTAAAGAAAACTCTTAACTATCTAGTCTTTAACTCCCATCAAAGACCCCAGAAAGTGAAGTGTAAGCCACTTTCTAAACTATAGAAATGACAGAAACCTTTGGCTGTCTGGACAGTAACCCAAGGACCCTCTGTAATGCTGGGGCAAAATTTGACAGTCTCTTTCTTTGGGTCCTGTCACTCCAGTTTGGACTATACACTGTCAGCAATTGAGGTAAGGACAGTTCTTTGCCCAAATGGCTAGCTTTTGCCATAAAGAAAGTCAGTTCCATACGGAGTTTCTTTGACACTCATCATCTTCTTTTGAAGTAGATGGGTACTATCAGGAGCAGATATGTCTCACTGTCCTGAAAAACCTTATGTTATTTAAACATTTTAAATGCCATATTTTATAGGTTTTTGAGGTGTTTGAAGGCCATCCATCTGTCTAAGTATATCTGTTTAACCTTAAAAACACACTTAGCTTGAATATGTTTTTTATAGATGACTATTAACCTGTATTTTTAAATTATACATTGCATTCTTTAATGAGTTGCATAAGCACAATACTCCAAACAAGAGTAGAAACATACATACAGTATAACAAAATTAATTTTAAATTTGTATCAATAAACCAAAATCTATAGCAGTGTAAAATATTTTGAAATTAATGGTTGTTTTTTTGGATTAAAGTAAAGTCAATAATCTACCCTTTTATCTCATCATTTCTTTTTTTTTATTTTTTTTTTAAAACTTTATTTATTTACTTATTTGCCTTGGTGTTTGCCTGGAACTGGAACTACAGACAGTTGTTAGCTGCCATGTGGGTGCTGAGAACCCGGGTCCTCTGGAAGGGCAGACGATGCTCTTAACCGCTGAGCCATCTCTCCAGCCCCCTATCTCATCATTTCTATATAATATTTCCCTTTTTCCTTTTAGAAAATAATTTGAATTTAACTTTTTTCTTCAGCTTTTTTCCTGATTATTACCAATAACAACTCATAACCAACCCCTCTAAATGATAAATATCCACAAACCACTGAACAATCAAAACCCCCCACCCCACCTCTTAGAAATGTGGGCATGTTATGTTCTTAAATTACTTCCTGTTATCTAGGGGCAGTGGCATCTTTAGGGGACCCTGAGAAAATTGGGATAATTGTCAAGTCCTGGGAGAGCCAGCTGTATCATTTGTTGTTCACTCTCTGTGATGGGAAAGTGCAGGGCTTGTCTGAAGTTTTGGCTAGAGTAGTCTGTGGACCATCTAAGCTAGCTGCCTTGAAACTATCCTGAGCAGTTTGCTGTCCAAAGCCAGTCTCTGGGTGATGTGCTTTGAAGAGAAGGGCTTACTAAAAGCTGAAAGATGCCTGGTGGAAATATTGGCATTCGCAGCTCATGAGAAATATATTCCACACCATTTGAGTATGGTCGGGTATAAAATTTCTCCCTGTTTGTCTAATTTAAAAAGGAAGGTTTTAGTTCATTGTCTTGATGTCCAGTATATTATTAGAGTCCAAGTTATTCAGTTCCAACTTCAGTCTTTACAAGGACTGATAATCCAGCTGCTGAAAACCCAGTGCCCCTCGTACACACACACACACACACACACACACACACACACACACACACACACACACACACATACACACACCAGTTTACTTTTAACCACTTTCTTCCTGTGAATGCTTGGCTTCTACTGAACCCTTCGAGCTTTGCCGTGATTGGCCATGGGGACAGTGCCACTTATAGAGTCATTTCTGGATATTTGAGCTCTTGCTACTTTTGCTTTCTGGTGATTCCTCATTAAGACTGTCTTAATGGAACTTTGTTCAATGGCATTACCATTTATTCTTACATCTAACCTTTCTTTCCTGTCGGATTTGTTGCTACTGAGTGAGTACTATAAGTTCCTAGCATGGGGTTCTGTATTTTAGTAACTCTCAGATGGCAAAAGTTTCAAATAAAAGTGTATTGAAAAAACTGTGTTGGATTTGTCTATTCATGATGATATTAACCCATGCTTTGAAAACACTCCAGAGAAATTGGGACTTGGAATCTAAATATACATTGGTTATGTCAGCATTAAAGGTGAATAAAAACAATGCCAAATCATGGAATAATGTGGGTCTGGAAAACAAGAACTTTGAGAGGGATTTGAAATATTTTTTACATGCTACCCATGTTCAGCCAGTTGATATTGATGCTCACATGAATGTAGGAAGAACTTATAAAAATTCAAACAGAGCTCAAGAAGCAGAAGAATCTTGTATGATGGCTAAGTCACTAATGCCTTAAATTATTCCTGATAAAGAATATGCATCCAGAATTGCCCCAAATCACCTAGATGTTTATATCAGTCTAGCCAACCTCATGGAACAAATGAGTCCTGCCTGGAGGAAACAGATCAGCTGAACCAACAAGCAAGAAGAATGAGGCTGGACTTCAAGTAGGCTTACATTAGCAGGGGAGAGATGCTTTTAAAAATGAGTAGCTCTCTCAAAGCAAAGGAAGTGTGCCTTAAAGCACTAGCGCTAGAAGAAAATAATGCAGATCTATGGTTCAACATGGCAATTGTTTATATTGAGCTTAAAGAACCAAACGAAGCTCTAAAGAACTGTAATCAGGCTTTGGATCCAAACCCCAGACATAAGCACATTCAGTTCTGCTGTGTAATGCCAGGATCTGATGAAGTTAAACCCAGACCTGAAGCTAGACAGTGGCTTCTGAACTTCAGCAGTGAAGAGCGTAAGATACGAATGGCAACCTCCGTCTGGGCATGCTTGTTGTGGATGACAAAAAGGATTCTGAAGCTGAGATTTGGATGAAGAAAGCCATCAAATTACAAGCTGACTTTAGAAGTGCTTTGTTTTACTTAGCTCTTCTATATTTGCAGACTACTAAGGATGACCATACCAAGGTTCTCATTTTAAAGGTGATATTCCAATGAGCCAAAAGAAGGATATACCTGGAGCCAGAAAGTGTTTTTGAAAAGATCTTGGAAATGGATCCAAAGCAATGTGCAAGGAAAGCACAATCTTTGTGTTGTGTGCTTTGAAGAGCAGGGCCTACTAAAATCTGGAAGCTGCCTGATGGAAACATTGGCATTAGCACCTCATGAGGAATATATTCAACATTATCTGAGTGTAGTTAGGGATAAAAGGAGCAGAGTTAGCAATGTATGGAGTGAGCTGAGAGCCTATAAGATGAGTAGAATTCAAGAGACTGAAAAGTTTCAAATGTGGAACAGTCTGGATGGTCAGGATGCAAGCACACAAAAATGTACTTTTTAGAATCACCTGTAGGTTGTATTGAGCAGACAAGATGGCAGTCACATGGTTGAGTTCAGGAGAACCAGGGTGCTAGAGAAGAGGTGTGGGGATGGGAGCAGATGGCTACAGAGGAGCAGTGTTTTTCCCCAAGTTAAAGAATATGAAGCCCAGTCTCAACTCTCAGCTTCTTAGTCTGAGATTTCTGTAGAGTAAACCTAAAAACCTTGGCTTACTCAAAGCCAGAGCCTATGGGCGATGTTCTGTAAATTATTGATGAATTTAACATAGTCTCATGGTGACTCGCTCACGTTTATGGTCATCACTGAAGGGCCTTCTAGAGAAGCCTACACTTTGTTCTCTTCCACCTTTGCTTCTTCTTTCCACTATGGCCTGTGCTGTGGTTCAAACCTCTGACTGAGGCACTTCTTTACTGTCCAAATAACAGTCCTTTTGTTTAACTACTTTATCCCCATGCTAGAATTGATCACCTGCTCATTGGTTAATTGATTCAACCAACATCTGTTGAGCACTGCTGTGGAATAGACATGGAAATATAAAAAGCATTACTATAGCTCACATGTACAAGGATGACTGTAAATTTGTTACTATTTCATGTTCTTCATAATATTAACTCTTATTTCTCACAACCCTGGCTGGAAACAAATCACTGTTCTTGAAAAACAGACTTAGAGAAATGTAGTAGTTTACTCAAGAGTATATAGTAAAACAATTACTTTTCAGTACCGTAGACAGATGTTGGATTAGGGTTCCCTAAATAGATGTTCTTACTCACTTGACACTCATCCTTAGCACTGAGCACACATTTTATGTTCTTGAATTTGACAGTGTTCAGTTGTTTAGTGTAGAAACCAAGTTAACACCTTTTTCTGTGACTTACAAAGCCCTAGCCTTATTGTGAACATTTAAGCATTTTGTAGATGATTATTGATTTATTGAGACAAACTTTCTTCATGAGGTTGAATTGGATGATGGTGAAGTTGAGAAGTGCTATGAAATTTAAAGATAAAAACTCATGGTTGCAGGCCATATTTGACTGGCCATATTTCATTTCACTGATTTGTTCTTCATTTTTTGTAGAATACTGATACCTAAATATTTTCTTTAACATAGAAATCAGTTGGGTTTTGTTATTGTTTTGTCTTGTTTTTCTTCCACAATTACACTTCTGTCCTAGGCAGATACCTCTCATGGATTTCTTTTGTAGATGAACATCAAAATGTGTGTCATTTGACATTAGTTTTTAAATGCTCATTACTACACATTTTGCTATTACAAAATTTTGATATTCCACTTCCATTATTTGGAGACACCATTTCAAAGCATTCTTTGGGTAATCTGTACCTACCTGTAAGACTCACTTCTGTCCAGGGATAACTGTGTCCTGGAGCATCTAGTACTTGGCCATAATTACTTATATATTCATTGCAAATAATGATGCAATGGGTTTTTAGAGGCTGTGCATAAGAGAACCAACAAACTGAGACGCAAAACAAGTCTCCACCCCTTCTTTCCAAAGCTGTAGTTAATCACTTGAACACTAGCCAATATAGTAGGAAACTGGCAGACTTTTCTTTGCAGCGGGCTATGTAAGAGTGTTTATAATTTACAGCTTATTATGCCATGCAAATGACTGTGTTCCAGTGCAGGAGAGTGAGAAAATATGGCTGTGAAATTACTTAACTCCCCTTTGTTAGTTGTTTTCTGGCAACAGGAGAAGGATACTTTGCACTTAAAATGCATTTCTGTATTTAATTTTGTCATTCAATTCAAAACTTCTGGGGAAGGGAGATTTACTTTTTTAAACTTTTTTTTATAGATAGGCCCAAGCAGTTTTAGTTTAACAAAAACAACAAACTAAAAAACCCAATATTATCAGGAAATTGAAATGACCTAGTACTAAATTGTTAGGGTTTAATTCAGCTTATGGCTTCAGATTTTCTTCCGCATTTACATGTGTTTTATTTGTTTGAGGTGGGAGACATCTGTACAAGCGGAGTACAGAAAACAACTTGCAGAGGCAGGTTCTCCCCTTTCCCATTTGGAATCCAAAGGCTGAACTCTGCGTTAGGCTGGCCACACTGTCTTTACCCACCAAATCCCCATCTCTCTCACCCTTATGGCTACAAGTTTGATTTTTTTTATTTTTGACATAACCTGCTGTGCGTAATAATTAACTTGCAATTTACAATGGTACCTAATATGAGCTCTGTTTTCTCTTGTCTGCAGCACTTTGGCTGAAAATAAATCTTTCTTAGGAACAGTTTATAGGGTTGAGGAGATGCCCTGGGACACCACAGTCTGTTGTATGCATCTACTGTTGGCGCTTTGCTTTGCATATATTTCTGACTTTATGGATTCATATGGCTCCTAAAGCCAGGAAGCACCTTCCCTCTGCCTCTGATGTTCAGCCTAATCACAGCCTCATGGAAAAGGAAATAAGGCTGACTTTTTGGTGGGAGCCTATGGATGGGCCTGTGAGGAGCCAAGTGAAGACGTAGGAACTGAGCCCTGAAAGCCTCTCCATCCTTTTCCTGCCAGGTTTTCAAGCTGAAACTGTAGTTAGTTAATGTACACTTCTGTGAAGGTGAAAGAGGAAAATGTTACCTTAACCATTTAAAGCATGTTTTCTATTTTTAGAAGCTAGAATCTTTGTGGTCAGCTAATGGTTGCATGGGGTTTTATTTGTTTTTTCCCATCACAACAGATTTTTAGGTACTGATCATATTTAAACAGGAATTTTTGTGTACCTGTAACCATATTTTTCTTGAGAAGTAATAAATTACTATTTCAGAGAAAATATATTTATATCAGTATCAAGGCACTGCCATTTTTATTGTTATTGTACACTTCAAAGAACTTTTTGCTATAAAAAGTTTTATTACAACAACATGGGAAATTTTCTTTGTTTTCTATTCCATACACTTTTAAATTAAAATTACAACTTAATATCATCTCAAATTGAGTTAAATTTAAACTGACTATAATAACTTGGTGATTTCTTGCTTCTGCTTTTTGGTGAAGCAGCCCCACTTGAGAATGGAAGGTGGACGGCTTCAGTGTTCTCCACTTCCTTGTCTAGCCTGGGCTAAAAGAGCTGGTGATCTGGGTGTGGTGGTGGACCTGTGAGCTCAAGGCTGGCCCTGTCTACATAGTGACATTATATAGTGATACCCACAGCAACCATAATTCAAAGGGGAGAGACTTGGTGAGGAGCATAGTGCCTTTTGGCCTTGGTGTAGACTCTGCCTGTCATCTCCCAGCTCTACTCCAGGACCCACTTTGCTTTTCTCCTGCCCCTGTGTAGAGTGGACAGCCAGGCATGGTGGAGCAGAACTGTAGGGAGTACTTGGAGGCTGAGGCACGATTGCCACAAGCCCGAGGCCAGCCTGGGCTATAACAATAATGACTTTGTTTTTTGGTTTTATTAGATATTTTTATAACTGCCAATCTGAGCATCTGATGGCTTTGAGATAATCACTATTGCTTGCTTACTGAGTATAAAATTAAAGATAATTAAAATTTTTATTGGTGTGTATACCTTCTGCAAGCAGTGTAAGACTTTCATTAGACATTTGGAAAGGGGAATATAACTCACCCCTGAGAGCAGAATTCCTTGCTTACTATGAAAAGGTCCTT
Organism: Sigmodon hispidus; assembly: GCA_004025045.1. Taxonomy (NCBI): domain Eukaryota; kingdom Metazoa; phylum Chordata; class Mammalia; order Rodentia; family Cricetidae; genus Sigmodon; species Sigmodon hispidus. The sequence goes on along the minus strand of PVIH01006733.1, from coordinate 239 downwards.
AGAGATGACTTGAGCAGTGTCTTCCAACCAGAGTGCTCATACTTAGTTTTCTACAGAGATGGTGGCCATTACTACATGCATCTTACAAAGCTGAATGCTGGTCCTTCTCTCAGTCTGATCTTAGTGTAATTTTCTTCTTTGAAACCAACCCCAATCCCTTTTCCATTGACCATTTCTTTGTATGTGGCAGTGTGAGCCAGAGGACGACCAGCCCCCCTCCCCCTCCCCTCCCTACCCCC